>LPNX010537364.1:399415-420896 GCA_001517045.1 Pseudotsuga menziesii | reverse complement strand
ATATATATATATATATATATATATATATATATATATATGAAAGATAAAATGACCCTTTTATGGTATAATTATATGTGTTCACTAGTCACAAAATCAGAAGTGAAGCATTGTTTCCCTTAGTTCATCGATTAATATTAGTAGATAATGTTTATCTATGCATTTTACAATTACATTATCTTTCCCTTTAAGAGATGTTTTGTGCTAAAAACATAAAAGGTCATGTATTCATTCATTATTGCAATACTTTTATATTATACTTTTTTCGTGATGGTTCATTATGTAGAACACACTAAGGACACTAAGATGAGGGGGAGGTGAATAAATGGCCTATACTTTAACTAATTTTTCAATCAATTGATACTTCTTCAAACACATTCATACAATAACCATATCAATAAGATCTCATCAACAAGTACACAAGTAGTACACAAGATATATATGGAAACTATATATAGATATATTGATAAATCTCAATAGATTACTATATATATAAATAGATAAAGCTCAATAAATTACATCAAATTGGTGATCATCTATGTATTTTGGTCAGCGACTATTAGTGGTAATCTTTGATTATGCTTATGCCCTCGATTATGTTAGGATTATTTATCCTCCCTTGTCCAATTTGGTCATATGTCTAAATTAGGGTTCATGTCTAAATCGAGAGTCCACCTAGTCTATTTTTAGTCACTAGCACCATTGGCTCCACTTCTCTTAATTGGGGCACATGTTTTAGTTACTAGAGTGTGGGGAACAGTAATTAAGGCCTATTGCCACTGATTGCACTTGCATACATCAGTTTGGGAGCCTCCTAGATAAATTACTATAATTTAGGAGCCACTGGGAATGTCGACACCAACCTTCAGCAGTTGAGTTCAGTTAGTGACTAGTCAAGCTGAGTTAGGAGTCAGTTACATTCAGTTCTAGTTCTCTACATTCAGTTACTGCTAGGTTTTCATGGCTGCATGCAGGAGAGGCGCATTTCTCACCTACCACAGTCAGTTAGCTTTAGTCAACACTGAAGTAGACACTTGAGTTGTGTTTTAGAACTCCGTTGAACTCCGGTAATAGGTTTAGACAAGGTCAGATAAGTATTGAGTCCTCCAACAGTGATTTAGACAAGGTCTTAGTTACCTACAGTCAAGTAGAGTCTAATCAATTCAAATTTCCTCATGTGGATTCGAACTGCATGTGGCTATTTAAGCCATTGTACTTCATTTTAATTACTATCTAATTACTCTTTGATTAATGAAAAGCATTCATGACTACAAGCCATTTTTGCACTGTTTCATTCTTCAATAACTGAGTAAATTGTGTGATCTATCTTGTGAATTGTGTGTTTTTCCACATATCTATGTGCTCACTTTAATATGGTATTAGAGCCTCAGTGGAAAAGGCACTTCTCCTCCTCGTATCTCCTACTGGATCATTTTTTAGCAAAATTGCTCCTTCCAGCTCTGCACCAGAAGCAGAAGGTTTACCACTTAATACCCCAAGTTAAGAAATTGTTGATCAAGATTGCTTCATCAACTATGTTGGGTGTGATGAAAACCTGAAATGTGCATGATGTTGACCTTACGGTGCCCCTTTTTTGTTTTTGCGGGTACAACTTCAAATGGCTTCATCAATTCTGGATTCATCAATTCCTCTTCTCACCCTATTCACAAACTATTCAGAATGGAAGATGAATATGATTGCATCTCTGAAGAGACAAGATATCTATGAGGTGTCTATTGGACTTGGTGAAGAGTCCTTTGAGAGAAAGGATGACTAGATAAATGAATGTGATGCAACTTATGGAACAATGTGTATGGCCATTTCTCCTAGCATGCGCTACCTCAAAAGATCTGTTAAAAACCCAAAGGATCTCTAGAAAATATTGGACAGAACCTTTGGAATGATTGATGAGGATCATAATAGCACTTTAGAGAGCACATCCAGCACCATAAGCATCCCTGATCCAAAAATATCATCCTCCACTCTCTCTGATGAAGTTGTTCAATATGAAGAAGAAGCAGAAGCTTCTACATTGTCAATTTGAACTGAAGACGGTCTCCTTGCAGTGACTCCTTCTCCTGGTGCTCCAGAATTTTATGAGATATCTTATATCTCATCTCCTCATATGGCTGAAATAGAAGAATACATTTGAATCTCTGATTTTGAAGAAAAATACTGTTTCACTTCCATGCAAACATTCACCGGTGATTTTCCTTTGAATTTTGTGCAAAATTTGCCAGTAATTGCTTCCGAAATTGAAGAGAAATTTGATTTTTCTCCCTCTAATGTTGCTGATGGTGTGAAACTACGTAATACCTTGGATATTTTGGAAGAAATATCAGATTACCAAAGTGATCTATTCGCTCCCCTTGATCTAGATCTTCCAGCAAATTCCTGCAGGATTGCATGCACCAAAATTCAGAATTTTGAAGAAGAAGAAAGTTGTGCATCCATTGTCTCAGTTAACCATTTCTTTGGATCTAATATTAAACTTATTGGATCTGATATGATATTATTTATATCTGATCTGATATTTCTTAGTTTAATATTTCAAATTCATAATCTTTCAGTACTGCTTGTAGTTGTTCTCATCAACAGTGTGAAGAAACAAGTACCGCAAGTCTCCTACAAAACTATTGTTGGGGATTTGATTTCATTTCACAGTTTTGGATATGTTGTGAACTTATTTATATCTGATTTAATTTATTATCTGATATTATTTGGTTCATATTTTAAAATCTAATAGCTTTCAGTCATGCTTGTAGCTTCTCTCACCAATTTCGGTGTGAAAAATCAAGTACCGCAATTCTTCCTCACAATTGTTGCCAGGGATTTGGTGTTAGTTTCCTCTTATGAGGTTTCTAATATTTTATTTTGTGATTCATTAGCTATTTCAGAAGCTATATCAGACTATAGAGCTCAAGCATTCGCTCTCAACATTCCCAAGGCTTCTCTACCTTTGGTCACATGCTCAACTCCTCACAGAACTAGTAAAGAGGAAGATTTTCTGCATCCGCCTAGACACTTTCTCCTAACACTTGGGGTTGTTTTTACCACTCATGGTTTGATGTTCATGGATTCAAAATATCACTTTCTTGAGTGTGTCTCACATGTTCTGAATCCTCAAGAACCTTTTCTCACTTATCAGTTGACTTCAGTTGCTCTACATGGGTCCAGTCTTCATCCGGCAACTGTCTATATTTCTGATTTAGCTGAGCATATCATTCTTCTTCCAAAGAGGAAGATTCCTCCAGACATAATGATGGAGAGGTTCACATGATAGGCCTCAGGATACCTATGCACAAAGGAACCATATTGATCCTAATTCTACCTACTTAATTAGAGGGGGGGATTTTTTCCCATGTGGTTTTTCCCCCAACTCCTTGTATTGAGCAGTTACTTTAGTTTACTTGATGTAATGGGTGACCTATGGTCTTAGTTACCAGGGCCCACATATTTTCCAAGTTAGCATTCATGGGGGGTGTTAGGATTATTAATCCTCCCTTGTCCAATTTGGTCATATGTCTAAATCAGGAGTCATGTCTAAATCGGGAGTCCACCCAGTCTATTTTTAGTCACTAGCACCATTGGGTCCACTTGACCTAATTGGGGCAGATGTTCCAGTTAGTAAAGTGTGGGGAACACTAATTAATGCCTACTTCCACTGATTGCACTTGCATGCATCAGTTTGGGAGCCTCCTAGATCAATTCCTACAATTTAGGAGCCACTGGGAGTGCCGACACCAACCTTCAGTAGTTGAGTTCATTTAGTGATTAGTCAAGCTAAGTTAGGAGTCAGTTACATTAATTTCTAGTCCTCTACATTCAGTTAGCACTAGTTTTGCATGGTTGCATGTAGGAGAGGGACATTTCTCACCTACCACAGTCAGTTAGCCTCAGTCAACACTGAAGTAGACACTTGAGTTGTGTTTTAGAACTTCGTTGAACTCCAGTAATAGGTTTATACAAGGTCAGTTAACTATTGAGTCCTCCGACAATGATTTAGACAAGGTCTTAGTTACCTACGGTCAAGTAGAGTCTAATCAATTCAAATTTCCTCATGTGGATTCGAATTGCATGTGTTTATTTAAGCCATTGTACTTCATTGTATATACTATCTAATTACTCTTTGATTAATGAAAAGCATTCACAGCTGCAAGCCATTTTAGCAATGTTTCATTCTTCAATAACTGAGTAAATTGTGTGATCTATCTTGTGAATTGTGTGTTTGTCCACATATCTATGTGCTCAATTTAATAGATTAGTGGTGAACATTGATTAATTTCTGCCCTCGATAAGTGGTGAATACTGATTAACTTTCTACCCATGATTAGTGATGAACACTGATTAACATTTTTCCTTTATCAGTGATAAACACTGATAACATTTCTACCCTCAATCAAATTCTAATTCTATACCCCAAATACTGTTGTATACTTAAATTATTTCTCCTTTAATTATGTGACAAAGTCTCTTGCAAGGTCTGCAACTAGGTATTCAGTGAGGTCTACAACAAAGTTTTCAACAAGCTTATGAACAATCCTTAGACTGTCAATCTCAGGCTTCTGAAATAGTCCAAGACACAATAGTCCTTAACCTCAACCTCCTTAGATGTTACTTATCTGTGTATAGATACAGAGAGAAAAACCCAACAAGATTCATCTTCCACTGTTTGTTTTTCAGATCAACATATAGTTGATTTTTCATTGTTGTGCCTCCTTTGTTTCCCTTCTTAAAGAGGATGTGCTAATAAGTATGGACAAAAATAGAACCCAACGATAAATTCGACCTCCTTTGCTTGTCTCAAATAAACGAGTAATTGAGCTTCCCTATCTTTTGTTGTTAATTATGAACTCAGATTAGTTCCATGAATTCATATGTATTTCCAAATGAAGCATGTTTCTTTTGTTTTTATATACTTCTATGTGATTTACTTAAGACATCTTGGTTATTTTGAATCCTATTGTGAATGGAAATCAATTCCCATTATTCAATCATAGATATGACTTGCTTCAATTTTTAAAGTATTCTTTCAACTTAGTTTTCCAAGCCAACGGTTGGCATGTTGAGAGGGATGGCCTACAATTTTATGAGGCTTCAATGAGGCTACAAGATGTTGTCAAACCTTTCCATGGGGATTCATTACTCCATGATATCTTTAAGTTGACAAGACATCAAAGGAATTTAACTTCACTTTTTCAACATTCTTCATCAGAGTACTTCAAGGATACTTTGGGGGCGGTTTTGGGTCAACAGACCACTTCAAAAATGCCATGTTAATGTTTTGCTTCAAGATGTTTCATCAACAAGGTAATGCTTCAATACTTCAAGAACACTTAACTTCTAGGAATCTCCAACGTTGTTTCTCTTGCTTGGATGTTTGCATCTCAATTCCTCTTGCCTCAGCATTGAAACCTTTGACATCAATGAAAACTATATTCAATAATCTCACCCTTTGGCATTGATGTCAATCTACAGTAAAACACTTTCTCTTTTAGACTGTGCATAACAATCTCCCCCTTAAGTTGTAATAACCTTGTTATCACTATGGTTTTACTGTGTCTTCATTCTCCCCCTTTGACATTAATGAAAAATGGCTTGTCTTCTACTTCTATATTTCTCCCCCTGTCTTATTGATTTATCAGCTCCCCCTGGGCTTATGATCGTCTTTTGTTGATAGAGAAATGATTGTTTCGTCTGCTTCTCCTAATATTGTTCTTAGTCCTCTGAGATGTGGTTGTTGCTAAATGAATCTACACCATCTTAATTGTTTCCCATGTAATGGACTTGCAAAATTTTCCTCAACGCATCACTAGTCTATGCTTTTGTTCCAAATATTTCCATTCACCAAGATTTCATATATTGTTATAAGTAATCTTCATATATATAATCCCCCTATCATGAGTACATTAGGTCTCAACCATTTCAAATGTCATAAACTACCATCTCCATCATTTTTTCACATGTTAGGACTATTATACTCTAGATTCATCATTGTACACATTATTGTATGGTTGTATGAACAAAAATTTCTCCCCCGGGGCTTTTACTGGGTCATCTTTCAATTTGTCTCAAACATTCTTGAGTTCAACTACAAATCTGGTTGCAATGATAATACTTCTTCATCTTGCACAGGATTTTACAACTTTCCTGAATTCTTCTATTTTTTAGATCTTCTTTCTTCACTTAAGCTACATTTGGGTCTTCAAAGTACTTATTGGTTTCTATGCCAAGATACCTTTAGTGTTGATATGGTTTTCACTCTGATCTTAATGAATAAAGGTCGTTCTTATTTGAATCACTTCATACATTGGTTGAGTTGCTCATCAAAACATCTCAACCCAATATATTTGTAACTTTAAAGCTTTAACTCTATTCAAGGAGTAAGCACAACCCTCAAATGTGCTTATCAACCAATGCTACAATTCTGTTCTTGTACCCCCAAAAAATTATAACAATCCTCAAATTCTCATCCAAATCATTCTTTGATTTTTAGTTCTTCATTATATGTCCATCAAAGGAGTGTGTCACAAACACCTTATTGTCCTTGAGTTCTTCTTTCACTTGTTCTTAAGCTTGTTCTTCTTAATCTTGTATCTTCTTCAAAATAAGATTGGTACTCTTCCCACTGCCTCTTCTTCATCTTGTAATGAAATTATCATTTTTTTAGGGATAAAAACATCTAGATCTAATTGTTCTTCACTCATTCCATCAAACTCTGTGAAAGAACTTATCTTTCATATGTAGATCTCTAAAATGATATGTCCTCAATATGTCTTCAAACAATACTCAAATATGCCACTAAACTTGCTCTTAGTTATGTTACAATTCATCTCAATGCAAAGCTTTCTCACAGTAATTAGTTTGTCTCATCAATGAGTCTTTTCATCAGAATAGTCCACAACTTGCTCTTTTACATATATCCTTCTTTATGTCATCATTTGGGTTGTAAGGGCATTGTCCAGAACTAATTTTACTCTTGTACTTCATTGTTGAATGACTTTCTTAATGCACTCAAGGTGCCACATATGCCACCTCATGCATCAAGTATGTATAAGGTGATCTAACTACCCCAATAATTCATCCATCTACCAAGATCCAAATGATACCAATCCTAACACTTGTATTTTCAATCAAATGCTAGTGGAAATTTATTGTAGTTAGGACTGTCCTTCTGTGACAATAAAGTGCTGAAGAATATGTTTAATGCAAATCTCATTAAGGACATTCTTTAATAAGGTTTTGGATACATAATATGGTCATCTTTCCCTCATAAATGTTGCCATAAGAATGCTTTAATGCTCCTTCAACGACTAGAATGAAAAAGGCACTACATAGTCCTTTTTAATTTATGTGAATCTGGAGTCCAAAATGCTTAGAAAATCCCTACGTTTGACCTCTTGCATGATGCTAATGCTTCCATAACTCTTCCATAGTATGCATTGGTATTTATGTGTGAAGAGTATTAGTGTTGTTTCACACAACTTTAAATTTGTTAATTCCCAGAAAAGTTGAATCATGTTGCTACAATAAGTTGTAACATTTGTACCCTCTTTATCATCTCATTTACACAATCCTTATCAATATCTTCTATCACTCAATATCTGCTATCACTGGAGTACAAAGGATATGGGAATCAATATTAACAAAATATTTTGACTTTAGATGTCTTCATATCCCCAAGCTGCTTCATCAACATATGATATTTTTTTTCTTTTAATATTCAATAGGATCCATGTAAATTGTCTCATATGCACTATTCAAAATCCTTTGATTCTTTCGCAATCACATGGTCTTTTACAAATGTGATGTGGTGCTTGTTGGGTGCTATTTTGACACCTATTTTTGATGCCTTAACCCTTCTAGCCACCCCTTCATACCATTATGATCATCATTAAACCCTCATACTTCACTCATAAAACCTTGAAGCTCATCAAATAAAGGTATAATTGTTGCTACTTTTTAATGAATCAAATTTTGTAGTTTTTAAAAGCATTTAATCGAAATTTTAGTAAATTACAGGATTTGCTAACTTCCTGTAAACGCTCCAAGGTTTGGATATTTGCAGGATGAATGGGAGAGATTTGAGTTATGCATGAGGATCCTTGATGTCCAAGGATGGATTTATTTCCAACAACTTCACGAGATAGCCCTCACAGGTGTCAAGTGCATGCGGGTCAAAGATGACCACCTGTGCTGCCAGAAAGCATAAAAATGGGACTGTTTTGATATTTAAGGAATTTTCTCCTATTTTTGTGGATCATAGGGCGAGCTCGGGGTTATGGCAAGTTGTCATTATGATATGGAGGAAGATTGTAGTATTTCAGTTTGAAAACAATTAGTATAAATATTGGTATTTTTCATGTAAAGCCATCTGACAAAACTGAGTGAGACTACATTTTTATTAATAAAGAACTCAGACTTTCAAACAAATTTACAAGTGTATTTATTGTGGCATTTTTATGAGATCGATTTAGTTGCTGGTGATTTTATAGTTCATTGTGTGTAAGCAGAGCAGTGAAGGGCCCACTCTGCTAAGCCTACACACCATTTCCTTTGATGTTGTGTTGGTATGTTTTAATTTAATTTCTGTAGATGCACATTTTAATCTCTTGTATGCATTTCATTATATTCTGATTTTCCTGTAGAAGCATTTTCTTTTGCTATAGATTCTAATTAAATTTGGAAACCACATTTAGCAATGTTGTTTTATTTCAATTCGAATGCAAGAGAGTTTGAGACTGTGTAATCCAAGTAGGGTTTGCTATACATTGCTTAGATTATTGTAGAATTATTTTAGGTTTACTATAAAAATATTATGTTGTTGAAAAACTAAATACATTGTGAACTTACAGCTCTTGTAAAAGAACTCAGTGGTTTATGCCTTCAGCAATAGAATAGCATTATTTTAGTTTTTATAATGTTTACATTTTATGATTTGTGTTTAGATGTGCTTAAGTTAAAAATTGTCATTGCATACATTTCCTGTAAGGGATTTTTGGTAATTTTATACTTACAACATTTAAATAGCCGTAGGTCTTTGAATTACAGTAGATTTTAAACCAGTCTAGTTCTAAGTCCATAGATGTTTGCATGCTTCTAAGTCTTAGGATACCGGGTTGACATTTAAAACAGTAAGCTCTGGTTTATGACAGTAAATTGAGCCAACATTTGGCGTCGTTGCCGGGGAAGCATATTTAGAAATAGACATAGGAAGTTTTACCTCTTTAAAAAATATAAACAAAAAATAGAAACAACAAAGAATTCTTCATCTGAGAAGAAAAGATTCATTACAACAACTGTTGATACCTTCCAAATGGTTGAGGAAGAAACCTCTAAGAAAGGAGGAATAACTATAGAACAACGTAGAGAGTATGAAAGAATAATGGAGATGGAAAACAAACAAAGAGAGATTGATGAGGAAGAAGTATTTAGAGGACCAACTCCAGAACAACAAAGGGAGTATGAAAGAAGGTTAGAAGCTAAAAACAAAATATGAGAAGATAGAAGAAAGGGAAGAGGATAGAAGAAATGAGGGAGTAGAACACAAAGGAAATGAAGAAGAACAGGAAACTACCTTTCGATTTCCAATCTTAGATACTAGTATCATCCTAGGAGAAGAGGTAAAAATGAAAAACATTCCACCATCCATTTTACCCAACTTTTATGGTATAAATTCTGAAGATCCTGACTCATTTTTGTTTGAATTTTATATTTTATGTCGTACTTATGGATATACTGATGATACACATAAGCTTTGCCGATTTCCTGCTACTCTTAAAACTGTTGCACTGAAATGGTTCATGGGATTAGGAGAACACACTACCACCAGTTGGGATGACATGAGAAAGATTTTCCTTAAAAATATCAAGCATATTGTAGATCTAAATATTCAAAGGACAATATTTTTAAGATGTCTCAGCAGGAAGATGAAAGTCTGGAAGAATATCTTGAGAGATTTCTGTATAATCTACAAAAATGTAAATATACTTCTTTAACTTCAAACATCATCAGAACAATATTCTTGAAAGGTATCCATGATGAGTATATTGATGTTCTTAATGTTATGGGGAAAGGAGATGTTTCCTACTTAACTTTTGATGAAATTACAGAGTTATGTCAAAAGTATTCAAGAGGAAGAGCTAGAAAAGGGAAAAGAGATATCACTTCAAAAATAACTAAGTCGGCAACCGGAAGTATATCAAGAGCTGAGTTTGGAAGCTTGTTAGAATATTTTAAAGCTGATATTCTATGTACTTTAGGGACACAAGTATAAGTCTTAAAAACTAAAAAAAGACAAGAACAATAAGATCAACAAGTTCAAGCTCTATCAATTTTTTGTCCTAAATGTAGGAAGAAACATCCGTTGAAAGAATGTCCTTTAAATAATGTTTAGGTTTGTGGGTTATGTGCAGAAAATCACAAGACTGATGAATGTTCCAGGTTAAAAGAATTACAAGCAGCTCAGATGGAAGAAAATCAAAGCATTGAGTCTCTTTACCTTCTGTCACAGAAAAGGCCATGGTAGCCATGTTTTCCAGGTACGTCTCAAGACCCTATGCAACAATTCTTTCCAAGTTATAAATATCCCGTTCAAAATACTTGGAATGCACCTTTGCCTTGGAAGACTTGGTCTCCTCAGCCAAACCAAAACTAGCTTGTGCAAAATTGGCGAGGATATGCCCATGGAAACCAAACATATCAACAGTCCTACCCACAGCCTTACCAACAATCTTTTGCTTATTCACAATACCAGCAGAGTCGACCTTCATTTCCTCCATAGTCAAATCCTTCTCCTCAACTGACCCAACCTCAACAACTTCATCTCCCATCTAACCAACCTCCACCTCGACCAACTCAGTTACCAGCCCATCCAGTACCAAATCCTAATAATAGAGTGGAAAAACCCATGTATAATATAGATGAAGGAACAACAGTTTCATACTCAATCCTTCCTATTTCAAATATCCACTTGAGGTCTAGAAAAATATTAGAAAAATAATCCCCTCTTCTCATAGAAGAACAAACAGAAAAAGAGAAAATTCCAAAAAAATCTAATACATAAAATTTGCAGCTAGACAAACAAACTCAGAAGGATAAAATGATAATACCTCAAACACCTCGTTTTCTAGAAAGGTTAGTTAAGGAAAAAATTTCAGTTTCTCTTCCTGAAATTGATGACTTAGATGAATTAACAAATGTCTGTGTAAAAATTCCCTTACTGCAAGCTATCAAAGATATCCCAATCTATACAAAATAAATTAAGGAGTTATGCTTAAACAATACTGGCAAACGAAAGAAGGATCCACAAACAATTCATGTAATTGGAAGTTTAGTAGGCTTAATGTCAAATACTGTTTTTGTTGATAAATATGTTGATTCGGGAATTCCAATGGTAACAATAAAAATCAACAATTTTTCAATTTCAAAAACCCTTATTGACTTAGGTGCAGCTATTAATGTCATGACACTGGAAACAATGAAAAATCTATATTTGAAGAACCTTAGACCAACCACTACAATCCTTGAGCTAGTTGATAGATCTAAGATAGCACCGAAAGGAATACTTGAAGATATCATAGTTTATCTAGATTCTTGGGAGTATCTAGTAGATTTTGTAGTTCTTCAACCAAAATATAACTTAGGGGGACATCCATTGATTCTTGGAAGACCCTGGTTAGCTATAGTTGATGCTTTTATTGGTTGTAGAGCAAGAAATATGATTATCTCTCATGGAACAAAAAGGAAATAGATTACACTTTATCCTTCTTCTCAAATACCATCTATGACAGATCAATTATCTTGGATTAATGAAACAAAGGAGCAACAAGAAGAAGTGATTTAGCCTATCTTAAGTATTAATCAAGCATTTGATTTTCGAGAGGAGAATAATGAAGATTTGCTAGATTACTTTATTTCTAAACCTAATATCTCTGAACAGTTAAGAAACATGCAATATATTACTGTAGATCAGGTTTTAGGGCAATATTTTCAAGAAAATTGTACAATTGATTCCTTGGAAACAACATTCGATGATATTTTTTCTATTCATTCCATTACAAATGCTCAAAGCAAAACCATTGAGATCAGTGCTGGAAAATACTTAAATATTGGTGCACATCTTACATTATTACAAGAAGAAAAGTTGATTGCATTACTAAATAAGCATTACAAAGCATTTGATTGGGAGTACACTGACATGCCCAGAATTCATCAGGAAACATGTACTCACCATATTTATACATATAATAACATAAGACCTTTAAGGCAACCTCAACGAAGGATGAACCCTATACTAAAAGAAATAGTCAAAGAAGAACTGCAAAAGTTGTTACAAGTAGGCTTCATCTACCCTATTTCTGACAGTCAATGGGTTTCTCCATTAGTTGTTGTTCCTAAGAAGAATGGAAAGTGGAGAATTTGTGTGGATTACAGGGAGTTAAACAAAGCAACGCTTAAAGATTATTTTCCATTACCATTCATTGATCAGGTATTGGATGCACTAGCTGGAAAATGATATTTTTCATTCTTAGATGGATTCAATGGATACAATCAAATCAAAATTGCATTGGAAGACCAGGACAAAACTACTTTCACATGCCCCTGGGATACATATGCCTATAAAGTTTTACCTTTTGGTCTATGTAATGCTCCAACCACTTTTCAGAGAGCAGTCCTGGCTATTTTTGCTGATTTAATTCATGAATGTGTCGAAGTATATATGGATGATTTTTCTGTGTATGGTAATACTCTTTAAGATGCATTAGAAAATTTAGAGAACATCCTAAAGAGATGCATAGAATCAAATCTTTCCCTTAGTAATAAAAAAAATTTCATGATGTTAAATCAAGGGATAGTGTTAGGTCATCATATTTCATCATCTGGAATAAATGTGGATCCTACAAAAATACAACTCTTTGTGAATTTGTCAGAACCTAAAAATAAAAAAGATGTGAGAAGTTTTCTTGCATATGCATGCTATTACATAAGGTTTATTGAACATTTTAGTAAAATAGCTTTGCCACTATTCAAATTACTTCCAAAGATATAAATTTTCATTGGGATACTAATTTTCAAGTTTCTTTTCAGACACTTAAAGACAAGTTATTATCAGCACCTATCTTATGGGGGTCTGATTGGACCTTGACATTTCATATCTCCAGAGATGCATCAGACACTGCAATTATCCCACCATTGGTTCAAAAAGAAAAACTCATGACTTATGCTATTTACTTTATTAGCAAAAATCTAACCCCTGTAGAGTTGAATTATACAGTTACTGAAAAGGAGATGTTGGAAGTGGTAGATGCTGTAAACAAATTTCATCATTACATTACTGGTTATGAAATATTTGTCCATACAGATCACTCTGCCTTAAGGTATTTAATGAAAAATCACATCACTAATGGCAGGATAACAAGATGGCTTTCATTGATGCAGGAATTTAATATTACTGTCCTAGATAGACCTGGAAGGGAAAATCAAGTGGCATATTTTTTATCTTGATTAAACAATTCTGGTGAGGTTGTTCCTCTTTCCGATAATTTTCCTGATGAATACTTATTTTCTATTTCGGTTATAACTCCATGGTATGCTGATATAGCTAATTACTTATCATCGAGAAAACTACCACCCTCTATGACATCAAAAGAGAAGAAAATAATCATTAAACAAAGTGATAGACACACATGGGTAAATGGAGATCTTTTCTATACAGGATATGATGTTATCATTCGAAGATGTGTTAGGCAAGATGAGGTTTTAGACATTTTGAAAGCTTGTAATGATGAACCATGTGGTGGCCATTTTATAGATAAACGGACATCATACAAAATACTCAACCTAGGGTATTATTGGCCATATCTTTTCAAAGACTGCAAGAAGTATGTTAGAAGCTGTGATATCTGTCAACGGATGGGAAGACCAGTACCATCAAATGAGATGCCACTACAGCCACAGGTTCTAATAGAGCCATTTGAAAAATGGGCTCTCGATTTCACTAGACCAATTAATCCACCATCAAAAGGAAAAAGGTATATATTGGTATGTACTGACTATGTTACAAAATGGGTAGAGGCTAAAGCACTAGCAAGAGAAACTAAACAAACAGTAGTCAATTTTCTCTTTGAAGAAATATTTGTTCGACTTGGAGTTCCTAGAGAAATTTCCACAGATCAAGGAGCACATTTTACTTCTAAGTTGATGCAGGAGATAGCAGACAAGTACAAAATCAAGCACAAGAAGTCTACCCCTTACCGCCCATAGGCCAATGTCCAAGTAGAGTCCACCAATACAACTTTGGAAACAATCATGACCAGGATAGTTCAAATGCACCAAAAAGATTGGTCACACAAGCTTCATGAAGCTATATGGGTATACATAATTACTTGGAAGACTAGTACGTGTTTTACTCCCTATCAGCTAGTCTATGGTAAGCAAGTGTTATTGCTAATTGAATTTCAAATTCATAATTTTAAATTAGCAGTTGATCTAGGGGTAGAACTTTCTGAAGCACAAAAAGAAAGGATAATACAGTTAAATCAATTAGATGAGATGAGACAGGCTACAGTAGAACAAACAATTCTGGTACAACAACAAAGAGCACAATGGCGTGATAAGTTCATTAAGAAAAAGAAGTTTAAGGTGGGAGACTGGGCGTTACTATTTGATTCTAAATTCAAAAATTTTAAAGCAAAGTTCACAACTCATTGGCTTGGTCCATATGAGATTGCAGAAGTATATGACAATGGCTCAGTCCAGTTACAAACAATAGATGATGCAGCATGTGCATTCATAGTTAATGGACATAGGCTGAAAATCTACAATAAGCCTGTCAACAAAGAAGATTTCCTACAGTAGATTTCTCAACAACAGGAGATGGAAGTCCTAGACAAACACATTGGTGTTTATCCTTCACTTCCTCCTGAGTAATTAAACAAAAAATGAAACTTAAAAAAAAACAAAACAAAAAAAACAAACAACAAAGTTTATTTGTGAAAACCAGGAAACTGGCACATCCTAAACTTGAATTTTCATTAGAAAACCAAGTTTTACTTGACCATCGCTGATTCTCAAAAATATTTTCTTTCCTAGTTACTTTACATATCATTTTTTCAGTATTAGTGACTTGAGGACAAGTTAATAAACAAGGCTGTGAGGGAGAAGCTACTATTTTTCATGTTTTTAAAAAACCCTCCAAGCCTCCTATAGATGTCACAAATTGGTTTTACATCATAGCATAGTTTCATCCCAATAAATAAAAAAATCAATCACAAAGTTTTTTTTAGAATTGCAGAGGGACTTGAAAATCAAGTTAGATTAAGAGCAGAGGGACTTGATTTTTATATTTAGCAAAAGAAATTGAAGAGGAGATTGAAAATAAATTGCACAGAAAGACACACCAAGCTACAGGAACTAGGAAATAATTGCATAAGGGGAAAATGTGAAGATATTTAGAGGATCAAATAAGCTTCAGAAATCCAAACCAGTTACATCAAACAACATGAAGAGCACAAGGGATTGGCAAGAAAAGTCTGTAAGGATTTTTTATTTTAATGTTTTTAAAAGTTGCATTATTCTTCATTGTTTAGTACGTGACAAAAAAATTCCTTTCCATTGTATAAACTTGAATATCTATCCACTCACTCTCAGCCTCACCACTTGGATCATCCATATATTCATTCCCCTACCCCAGGCATCAAAATTGGTAGTTAAAGATAAAACAGTTGCAGGTCTCATGCCTAAATTGCACTTTACAGACAGGCTTCAGAATTCATTTTTGTATTGAATCATAAAAAACATTTCACAAGGTTTTCATTTGTATATCCTCTAAGGTCAAAACACATGATACTTTATCTTAATGGTTCATAAACATAAATATATGAGGCAACATTCAAATCATAATTTTAAAGAGAGGTGGGAAATGACCATTTTAAAAAATAATTACATGAAACCATTTCCTCATTCCCATGTAGCCTGCCAAGAATTCAGCAATTCAAGGTTTTTTTTCCCGACTATAGAGGCAGTTTGTCCTATCAGTCTATTTGCTCATTGCCAGGGTTGATTCATGATTGCAATGATAGTATTACTCATTATTCCAGTCAATTTACTCATTTTCGGAACTGCAGAAGAGGTTGTTGAACACGCAAGAGAAATTCTTCAGGACTAATCCATGATTACAATGCTAGCATTTTCCATCATCTCCGGCAATTTGCTCATTGCCAGGTTAAAAATCAGTCTGCTAGCGTTTTTATCTCAATTGATTTCTCACTCCCAGTTTGGAAACCCTCACGCTTGCAGAGAAGGAGTATGAAAACAAAAATGGTTGTGTTCCATTCTCATGCTTGCAGAAACAGTTTGTGAAAACGCATGAGGTGTTTTGTTTTATTCCAGAGAAGCATGGGAAAAACGCAGAAGTCATTATGTCTTACTTCCATGACTTGCAAAGAGGAATTACTAAAAAATACTGAGGTAGAATTGTTGGAGAAGCATTATGCAGGCATAACTGAGGAAAAATAGAAATGCCAGAAGATATTGGATGTACACAGGGTTCATTGAGAAGAGGAAATCGCCTAAGGAGAGGTAAGCCCATTTTAAAACAATATTTTTTTTGTTTTTATCAGTTGAAAGCAGAACAAAGCTCTTAAAGTAATTGCAAATCTCTGAGTGGAGTTCTCTTTTGAAATCTTATTGAAAGTAAAAGAAAAAAATGGGTTCTAGGATAGAACCAGAGAAATTTAACTCATCTGCTATTCATGAAAAATGTTTAGAGATCTTTGAAACAAAATAGTGGGTTCCCTTCTTTGAGAAATTTGATGGATATAACGAAAAGGCTAGTTGGGAATTTGCCCATTCATTTGATGGAGAGAGGGCCACAATAGGGAACTTTACTTTTAGGTTGTCTAAAGATATCTTAGCACAAATAATTGTACTACCTCAACAGGGAGAAAGATTCTTCAAAAAAAATCAGTTCGAAGAGAAGGCATGGATACCCTTCCTATGTAGGTCAAGGGCAAGCTCAGTGAAATGGAAGAAGGGGGTACCAAGGAGCTGGTTAATCCATCCTTGGGATGAAGTGGCATATATTATTCAGAAATTCCATACCTGTGAAGGGAGATTTAGTATTATATACCTTTACCATATTAAATGGATGCAGCATTTGAATGGTGATTGTGAGATCAACATACCCTATTTTTTGCTACAGAGCCTTTCCAATATCGCTAAAGCTGTTCAAAAATGAACTGGAGACACTACCTCAAGTCTTTTCCATTGTGGGCTCATTAAAATCATCCTTGCACATGAATTGCAAAAGCAAAGTTTGGCATGGCAGCAATTTGTAGTTCATTATGATACTGAAGAACCAAAGGAACAGTTAGGTGAAAGAATGAAAGAAGATGAAATATTAATGCTCACATACATTGAAGATGAGATAGAAGACCTTGAGGCAACAAGCTCAAAACAACCTCAAAGAAGGGTAAGAACCAGAAGCATGGTGAAAGAGGACTTGCAATTCCAAGAAAAAGATAAAATCTTTACTACATATGAAAGCAAGTCAAGAAAACATAAATATGGACAGAAAAAGCAAGCAACAGAAATTAATGATGAGGAACAGCAAAGGCACTATGTATACATACAATCTCTGGAAAGTGAAGAGGAAAATCCAATAGGAGAAATTGGGCAAAGTAATGAAGAGGTAAACATCATCTTTGATCAGCAAAAAGCAGAAGAAAATTTGGAGTTAGATGCTCATACAGTTGAGAAGGCTCCAGTTGAAAAACAAGAGCAAGCTGATGGAAACATGGACATTATTTCTCCTATCTCTGAACAAAAAGAGAAGGAAGAATGCCTAGTGTAAGAGGTTGACAAATTAAGGAACAAAGATGATGAAATTTGGATGGATACTGTTTCCAAATAGTTTACAGCAGGTAAGAATAAGAAGAACCTCTCTAAAAACAATAAAAAGGTTGAAAAGTTAAAACTAGAAATGAAGGAATTGGAATTGGAGAATGAGAGATTAAGGAAAACGAATAGAAAGCTCAGATTTCAGAATATCCAAATCTCCAAGCAAGCATATAAATGGTACCATCAAAAGAGGTCACTCAAAGCCAAGTATCAGAGATTGAAAGTTCTTCATGTAGCCCAGTGTCAAAACCCCAAATTTTCTGAAAAATTTAAAACTTTTTAAAAACATACAAATTTCATAATTACTGTAAACTAATTTATTAAATTAGTTATATATTACCACATTCATTATCTGAATTATCTGTTGGTTATTTTTAGCAATAGAATAGTTCTTTTCAGTTTACTGACTTTGTTTCTCTTTGCGACCACAAGGTCAGACAGTCATGCAAAACTGGGCTTACTTAGCTTTCGAGCTAATGCAGAAAATTTCTTGTTCTTACAGACTACAGGTAAGAGGTTTTGGTGCTGCTTGTCGCAATTCTAAAGTATTTAAATACAAATTCGCTGCAAAACAAGAGTTCAGTAAGACAATAATTGCTAGGCAACTATCAATGTTTATAGAGGTAAATCCATTAACTGTTCTTCTTTCTAGTAGAAGTAGATTTATGTTTCTTAATGATCACTGAACTGTTCAATATTTATCATAGTGGGCACTGTCAAAAGATCTTAATTTATATTACTTACAAGTAGAGTAAGAAATGACAGAGTTATAAAGTCAATAGTTTACCTTCAAAAGTGCACAAATACATTTACATCTTAACGTGTATTAATAAGGGGTTTACAAATTACTACTATCCCTTTCAAGCTGTTTCCTGAAAAAGATATATTCATGCTGATGCACCAGGTCTTATTTACACTCCGACTAATCCAAAGCATACTAAAGCTTATTTTTAGTCTGATAGATAACCTACTGAAAACTGGTTTTTATCCTATCCCTTTATATATATAGAAGGGGCTTATCCTTATTGGACTACTATCCTTAAAAGATTGCACAACATGGAATCTTTAAGGTCTAATAATTATGTTGGAAAATATTCCATTAAAAGATTAATGGCTTCACCCTTAAATGATATAATTTCTTGGTTAAGAACATTTATTCCAGGTAAAGCACTCATCAAAATATTTATTTACTATTTTATTTTACTTGTATTTATCAAACCTAGATAAATATAGCAAGACCCATGGGGTTAACATTATTAACATGTTACTTGTCATAGTTGAATTATACAACAACTTTAAAATTGACCATTAGTATATTCTATAATTAAGAAATATAGGTGTTGGTTAAATACTTATGTAAGCATTATTCTTACTTACTTATGTATTAATGTTTTCTTTCTACAACAATGATATCAAACTGATTCTTATTAAGGTTATAATTTGTTGAAAGAAGAATAGTTATTCACCTGGATGGAGAGGTCATGAACAAGACCAATAACATAACTAGTTAATGGACTTTTAACTCCAAAGACAATCTAAAAACAAACTTTACTTCATTCATTCCAAGCTAGTATATAAAGTTAGGTTATGAACTTATCATTCTTGATACGGTATAACCTATGATCAATCTTTTTAAGTTAGAATAACATGTCAAGATTTTTTTAGGTTGTAGTGTTAACTACACCCAGGATGAACATAAGGTTACATTTCAAATGCGTTGCATGAATGACGATATACTATAATGTATTATGAAGAGTTGCTAAAATCTTATGTTGGTGGTAAGCTCTATGGTATAATTTGCGTGTTAACAATTTTCTTTGTTATCATACTCCAATGATAGGTTGACTTCGGCTGGGACTATAGTATAACCTTCGCGACATCCCGAATGATTGACAAAATCATTCCTCATGATTTGTTCCTTGATGACTATGGGAAAATACCCACCGTGAGAAAATAATCTGCATGGATACGTGTCTTCGTCCTGGCCAAGCATCGCAAGGTTAAAAGGGTTCTCTCCAACCCTAACTCATTAGTCTTCCCTCACCTTCGGGCACTCGTCAATATTCTGCGAAGAATTCAGCTACTCTGTCACCTGAGTGGTGCTACTACTGTCTTTGGCTTTCTCCTCCCTGGTTAGCTTGCCCAATGCACAATAAGGAAGGTCATGCCAAAGTGTTTCTGTTCATTATACGGTTCTTGTTCTCCCTTTTAGATTTTCGTTGCCTTCTCCGCTTAACCCAAACCCTTGACTGTAACAATCCTCCCTCTTCTTCTTCAGTTTATCAAAATGGGAGGGGGTTTCTCCTTTCAGAGTATTGTGGCTTGAATTTCACCGTATACTGTGTATGGTTTGGGAAAGAGTAGTAGCACGGCTTAGGGTTTACTTGTCAGCCATATTACTGAGACTCTCTGCTGTCTGTGGTTGATGGAGTATTGTGCCGTTGTTTCCTTTGTAGTTGAAGGCAGTCCTCCTTCTCGTGCTAGTCGATGCGTTATGGGTTATCAGTGATTATCCTCCTATTAAGCTTGAGGTAAGAATAACCTTCGTATCTTTAATATTACTGCACATTTCTTGGTTTAATTATCTCTTTACGTTTAATATATCATAATTAACAGTAGGGTGTGTGATACACTTGCAGGTGCAACTTGTCTCTCTTCTCTGTCTGCGCAGCGAGTACGAAGTTGCAGCGATAGGAAAACCACGGTAAGCCTTGGACTTTCCATGGCTGTTCTACCTTGTGCAAACCCTTATGGGAGGTTAAGGGTTGGTCGCTGCAGCCTGAAACACCCTCATGGGTTTTGGTTGTTCTGGTTGTTTGCTTCATCGTTTTATCATGGTTGTTAAAACCCTCGCTTATTGCAGGGTTCTCCAGCTTCGGCCGTGAGTGTACATTTTGCCTTATTTAATAATACTATGTTTATACCAAGAATCAGGTTGTAAAAACCTTCCTGTGTAAATTTGTAATACGGCCATGAGCAAGGAATACTGACTGTTTTTTTTTTATAGTTATTAACTTTGTATAATTTTGGATGTATAGGGTTTTTACCCTAATTTTGACGATAAAGAAAATAACGCAGTTCCTTTTTCTTATTTACTGTTAAATACACTACACTTCTGTAAAAAAAATGTGAGGGTTTCCAGTTATGTTTTATCAAAATATAATTAAGCTCGAAAATCGAGCATTCTGACACTCTGTTATTTACTTATTGTCTGATTATGCACCTGAATTTTTATTCTTACTATTTCTTTTGTAAAATTTACTGTCAAGGATTCTGTACCTGAATTATACCTTGACTTCCCAGTTATTAAGAAATTGTAAGTGTTAACATATATAGTTATTACCCTTCAATTTATGTAGGGTCTTTATATTTTTATTTCATTTTAACAATGTTCTTAAGTACTGTTTATTTACCTTGTAGTACAGAAAGTATAAATAGTTCAAGTTTGCAATTAATGTATTAAGAACATTTCCTTAAGTTCAAAAAGGATAATACTCCTGTATTGTATGTAAAAGAAGTTTATTGTTGTTAATATAATAAAGATATTATCTCTCCTGAGAATACCAATGCTTCTGTGGTTAAT
>LPNX010537364.1:303646-397413 GCA_001517045.1 Pseudotsuga menziesii | reverse complement strand
TATATATATATATATATATATATCAAATGACACTACTTAGGATCTATCTCGTTTAAATATATATAATAGCATTCATTTACAGTTTAAGAAAGATAGATTAACAACTCTAGATATTGCTCGAAATTAGTATAATAAGAGGAAAGGAAATAATGAAAGTGATTACATCACTAATCATACATAAAATCTAACACATTTTAGTTTAACTGCAGAATTTAAACAATATTTAATTACTCCTACTTTCAGTGCTATTATTTTAACATATAGAAGTTAAATTCTTTTAAACTGGAAGAAAGAAGTTGTAAGGTTTTAACCGCAGGTATACCTAGTCTAACCTTACTTCAGTGCGACTATTATATTCTTCTATTTGTTTCAAATAATAAAACTATTGAAAGTAAATATTGTACAAGGAAATAGTTTTTATCTATGAACTCATACAACTATCAGTAAAATATCTCTTCTGAAATAGATAAAGAATCAGTCTACTACTCCACATTATCATCATACCATCTTTATTATAATTTTACCCCTGTGCTGGAGTACGGTCTGGTAAACCCAAATGTGGAAAAACACAGTGGGTTCTTATTTTTTCATCAAAATATTCTATTACTGATAAACTAAAAACCATTTACATCACTAAACCAGTTAAATCTTTATATCATAAACAGCAACATAACGTTCAACCATTCACAGTTATTAAACAAAGACAGTTAGGTGACATAACCTGTTTGAACTTGGAAAACAACAGCAATGGGAGGTTGTTCCTCCCTACCAACTCCTGGAGAGCGCTCAAACAGTGACTCCTCAGGACCCCCGAGCTTGCTCTGGTCTCCCTGGCTGGAACTAGGTGCAGCAATAGTCAAATACCAGTCTTCAAAACTCAGTATCAAATCTGAACTTATCAGTAAGTTCTCCCAGCTAACAAGCTGTAATAGACCAAGTTATTGCAACATTCCTCTCAGAACAACTTCCTTACTGTTTTTCCCTTTTTCCCCAATGAATTTCCTGAATAACATTCCACCTGAATGATTCTTCTCTAGAAAATATCTGAGCAACCTCAGCTCTATTCATTGGGTACTTTTAAAAGATTGCCTAGGTCTTTTTGGGTTAGTTGTCATTTATTGAGCCACCTGATCTGATCCCACTTTCTTGGGGGATCATGACCCCAATTATAGGGAAGTTGCCACCTACAACTTAGGAAGAGTTTGAGGATGCTGCCACTTGTATTTTTCCCTCCACCTAGTTCCATCCACCAGTTTGACCAGTAATCTCTTATTAACAGCTCTCCCATGCTGTTGTCTCCAATTTTTATTTATTAATAATAAAATATTCAGAATTACATTCCACTTCTGTTGACTCTGCTGAGTCATCAGTTCCTACTTAGCATTAAATTTAACATAATGTCTTAGGAAATGTAATTAAAATAATTAACATTATTTTACAAAATTGGGGTATGTGACACCCAGGTTGGTATTGATGCATCATCTCAAACAAGAGAATTGTCAGAGGATTGATAGCAGCAGGGTAACAACAGTTTTGTGCATTGGAATATGCAGTTTTAGTTTTTGAGGACACTCTTTATGCATGAGGGCATGCAACACCTTCCTCTTGGGGGAGATGTTGAGTGCTATTTTGACACCTATTTTTGATGCCTTAACCCTTCTAGCCACCCCTTCATACCATTATGATCATCCTTAAACCCTCATACTTCACTCATAAAACCTTGAAGCTCATCAAATGAAGGTATAATTGTTGCTACTTTTTAATGAATCAAATTTTGTAGTTTTTAAAAGCATTTAAATCGAAATTTTAATAAATTACAGGATTTGATAACTTCCCGTAAACGCTCCAAGGTTTGGATATTTTCAGGATGATTGGGTGAGATTTGAGATATGCAGGAGGGTCCTTGATGTCCAATGATGGATTTATTTCCAACAACTTCACGAGATAGCCCTCACAAGTGTCAAGTCAATGTGGGTCAAAGATGACCACTTGTGCTGCTAGAAAGCATAAAAATGGGACTGTTTTGATATTTCAGGAATTTTCTCCTATTTTTGTGGATTAGAGGGAAAGCTCGGGGTTATGGAAAGTTTTCATTATGATATGGAGCAAAATTGTAGCATTTCAGTTTGAAAACAATTAGTATAAATATTGGTATTTTTCATGTAAAGCCATCTGGCAAAACTGAGTGAGACTCTGCGTTTTTATTAATAAAGAACTCAGAGTTTCAAACAAATTTGCAAGTGTATTTGCTGTGGCATTTTTATGATATTGATTTAGTTGCTGGTGATTTTATATTTCATTGTGTGTAAGCGAAGCAGTGGAGGGCCCACTCTGCTAAGCATGTACACCATTTCCTTTGTTGTTGCATTGGTATGTTTTAATTTAATTTCTGTAGATGCACATTTTAATATCTTGTATGCATTTCATTATATTTTGATTTTCCTATAGAAGCATTTTCTTTTGCTATAGATTCTAATTAAATTTGGAAACCACATTCAACAATGTTGTTTTATTTCAAGTCGAATGCAAGAGATTTTGAGACTGTGTAATCCAAGTAGGGTTTGCTATACATTGCTTAAATTATTGTAGAATTGTTTTAGGTTTATTATAAAAATATTCTGTTGTTGAAAAACTAAATACATTGGGAACTTACAGTTCTTGTAAAATAACTCAGTGGTTTATGCCTTCAGCAATAGAATAGCATTATTTTAGTTTTTATAATTTTTACATTTTATGATTTGTGTTTAGATGTGCTTAAGTTAAAAATTGTCATTGCATACATTTCCTGTAAGGGATTTTTGGTAATTTTATACTTATAGGAATTAAATAGCCTTAGGTATTTGAATTGTAGTAGATTTTAAACCAGTCTAGTTCTAAGTCCATAGATGTTGGATATGCTTCTAAGTCTTAGGATACTGGGTTGGCATTTAAAACAGTAAGCTCTGATTTATGACAATAAATTGAGCCAGCAGTGCTTTTCCACAAGCTTTTTATCCTTAGCATCCCATAACTAATATTGCTTGCAGGCTTCAACTTTTCATCAATTCCAAGCAACATGCATTTTCAATCACTATCATTTAATTTAGAACCATGCCACTCCTTGAATATGTGCATATATGCATTTATCTTGAATATGTGCAAATGTTTCATAGTTGGTTTGCATCCCTTACATGATTTTTAAGGTATAATGTTACAAACTACCTTGATTGGAGTTTTATTGATCAAGTACATGACATGATTGTTTGATTGCTATCCTCATGTGTGTAAGTAGTAAATTGTCTTTGAATGCTATTTACGACAAACATCAAAATCCTTCAACTATTTTCCACCATTGTCATATTTGAGAGTTGTCAAGGACTTCCCACTTTTCTTCTCACTTAATGCTTTGAGTTCTAAGAAATATTTAGAAGACTCCAATTTTATTATTATTTTCTTTGGTTGACCACTGTTGATATTTCACATTATCCACTATTCTTCTCATTAAGTCAAGATAGACCATCCTCCTCATAGCCTTGTGCTGTGAATTTATAATTCTTCAACGTGTTTTTCATATATCATTTTCCTATGACAAATTCAACCTTGAAGTTAACTTTGTTTGCCTAAAACATAGATAATAGACTCATTTGTGAACCAAAGACATAGAGAATGTCCTTCACACGTATGGAATCTTATGTTCTCAACAAAATTGGGACATCACCTTCACCTTCATTTTCAGAATGTTCTCATCTCTAAATTTGATATATCTAACCTCTACATGTTCATTTTTCCCAAACTACCCCCTCAAACTTGTCATTTCTCTAGTGTTTTTTACAGTTTCAATGGCTACTAGAGAAGTCAACAAAGAACCTTTTCTTGTCAATTTTCTCAGGTTTCATTTTCTTTAGATCTTCTCCTCTTCCAACTTCATACTTGGCTCTGCTCTTCAATTCAACAGCCATATTTGTCTCTATAAGTTTCCATTGTTATGGGTAAGTTTTACATTGTTCCACCTAATGGATTTTGTAAAGGATTCACGCTTGGAAAGTATCATGAGGCACCCTTTGATTGCGAGAAATCATGGTGAGAACATAACCTAATGGAACTTGTTCATAGTGATCTATGTTGCATGAACAAACCCTAATTAGAAAGTGCAAAGTATATTTTAATTTTTATTGATGATTTCTCTAGAGTTACATGGGTCTATTCTTGAAAAATAAAAGTTATGTCTTTGAAATATTCAAGGAATTTAGGGCATTGGTTGAGAAGCAAGGTGGTCGACCTATCAAATGATTGAGATCAAACAAAGGTGGATATTGCTGTAGTAAATATGTCCTAAAATCAACCACATATATCATCAAACACTTAATAATACTCTGGTCATAGTCTTCTAGAGTCATATAAAAATCAAAGCATATCTCATGCTCACATTCCCATGTAATTGTAAGCTAAAACACACATACTAAGAAGACATTTGCAATAGAAAATAAAAGGATGAACAACAGACTATAAAAACTTATTTGGCACGGCACATTTGGTCCAATAACCCTTGAAAAACCCTATAGGGATAAAAACAGTCAAAATGAGGAATTTTTCATTAAAGAGCTCTCAGCACAACTCAAAAATTTACAACGAGTACATTCAACATTTAAGGCACAAAATCACCTAGTTTTTCATGCCAAATACACACAAGAAAAATACCATTAATAAGTACAACTTATACAGACTTGTGGGATCAGTTGTACGACCCCCACAAAATCTGATTTTCTCCTTAAAAACAATGCACAACACTGCCTCAAATATGTATAGGAAATTGGTGTACCTTTAGCAATAAATTCTCCTCAATTTCAGTGCAAGCTATCACTTGTACATTCCCCTTGCTTTCTGTGCTAAATCCGTTATATGCCCCAGTAGTAGGACTTTCCTTGAAAATTGTAATGTGCTTCTTTGCACATTGTCGTGAAACCCTTACCTCCACCCAAGCTTGGGTATCTCACCCTCATTGGTAAATGCAGCCTCTCTTGCTTCTCTAAACTTCTTCTACTTCAACTCTTCCTCTATCCTCATTCAATGTGCATCTCATACATTCTCACACTCGTGTTCCTCTCGCACTTATCTCCAAAAATATCTCTTGGAATCCATGTCTAAATTCTCTTAGAAATTCTCCTTTAATTAAATGTGAGACTGTATTTGTCTCTTCACCTCCCAAGTGACTTTGTCTCTTCCTTCCTGAGTGACTCTTCACTTTCCATGGGTGAGACAAATTACACTTTTGTGAAATAAAATCATCTTCACTCACACTTTAATAAAAACTCACATTAACCTTATAATTCTAAAGTTAATGACTAAGAAAGTCACCCAGGTCCTTTCTATATTCCTAGACACCAAGCAATGTAGAAGACCTTCCTCCCTACAAATTTCAACAATTATGTGAGTAAATGGTTTGAAGAATATCTCTTTTAAAATAGTATTTATTGGTATTGATATGTCCCTCACACCCCTCAGGAAAAATGGAGTGGCAGAAAGTAAGCATAGGAGTTTCATAAAAATGGCCCATTGCCTACTTGAGGCAAAAGACAGACTAAATTTTGGGTAGAAGCTATTTATTGATGAAACTATATTCTAAACCTTGTTCTAGATAAAGTTGTTAGTGACATTACTCTAGTTGAGAAGTGGCATGGAATAAAACCCAATTTTGGACACCATAAGACCTTTGGATGTGTTGCTTAAGCTCGCAGGAATAAATCAGATGCAAAGAGTTAAGCTTCCATCATTATAGGATATTATGATGAATCAAAATCCTATCCATTGTTTGACTTTGTCAAACAACAAATAATTTTGAGTAGAAATGTGATCTTTGATGAGAATATTTTAGGTACTAAGTTATTGAACTCCTCCTCTGGTCTATTTGACAATGATCCTTTAGATATTTCTAAAGAATGGGAGTTTTTGAATGGAAAAGTGCTATGTCTATTGAAATTGATTCTTTGGTGAAGATTCACACTTGGGAACCGATTCCCTAACTACAAGGAAAGAATGTTGTAAAGTGTCGATGGGTCTACAATACCAAGTTTACCTCTAACAATGTTGTTGAATGTCACAAGGCTCACCTAGTATCCAAGGGGTTATCCCAGCAAGAAGGCATCAGATGCATTGAAGCCTTTTCCCATGTTGAAAAGATGAACTCAATTCAACTAATCATTTTCCTTGCTACTCTATTTGGATGGGAAATTCATCAAATGGACGTAAAAAAAAATTTTATTCACAGAGACTTATCTGAATAAATATACATGGAACAACCTCTGCAATTTCCTTTTTTCGAAATTTTATTAAAATGACCAATTTTTCACTTTTTCTCTTATTTCGACCTTTGACTAGTTTTGATGTCTAGGTCACCAAATTGACCTAGATGCTCCCAAATATTCTGAGAAGGTGTATGAATGATATTAATACTTGAATATTATGTTCAAGGATTAATTGTGACCCTCCAGTTACTTCTGCAAACTTGTTTAATATTCTGGTCAAAGTAGGAGTCTTTACTAGCAAATTGGGGTTCCAATTCCCCCTGGGTAAATGTTGGAAATGGCTTCTCAAATGATCCCAAACCCACTCAAATTTTTGAATAGAGGAAGAATATGTTTAAGGGACATTGTTAAGGTCTCATATGGATTATTATTCAGTTTATATAGGCTGTCATTACCCTCTCCCAAATAGCTACAAAATCACTAATTCGACCCTTGGGGAAATGGCACCAAATCTTCTCCAAATGCAATTAAACCGAGTAAAATGACTTAAAATGCTTAAGTGATGAAAATGAAACTTGTAATACTCATAAATTACAAACCATTAATCATAAATATATCATATATAAATTATTCCATTCTAAATAATCAACATTACCATGGCATACATCAATATAATGGGGAAATGGTCATTGTTTGTTCATTAATAGTCACTTTTACATACAACCCTTTGATATTACGACCTGATACTTTCTAAGAATGAATAAAATAGCATATTAAACTTATTTCAATTAGAAATGGATTATGATAATCTCTCCCAAAGAGTACAATAGCTCACCCAAAGCGCAATCCCTCCATGAGCAAGAATATGCAATAAAAACTGGAAATGGTTGAGAGAAAGTATTGCACTAGAAGAAACCATGAGTTGCACTGAATTTTACACCTGCAAATATAGAATCCATTAAATCTCCACGAAATACCTGAATGGCCTCTCCAAACACAAACTTGGATGGGAATTTTTCACCCTCGAAATTGGCTAAGGCAAGAAACTAGTTATCCACTAGCTCTCTCAATTCACAAATGCACATTTCTTAAATGATAAAAATATCTTCTCTTGGTTGACCCCTATATTTTATAAACATCCTTATCCTTCTAATGTTACCAATCCATCCAAAAATGCAAGCCAACTTGAATTAGGGTGTGTGCTCAAGATTTGTCATGTGTCCTCCCTTTCCTAGCCTTTCATCTTCCCCCAATTCAAGTGGGAACCCATTGAACTTACCCAACTCACATGAGCACCCTCTTGGATGCCATATTTCAACCTTACATGTCAAAATGGTCATATTCTGGCCTTCAGGTCTACAATATGTCATAAATGTCATATAATCTTCATCATTGGTGTCATAGATGTCATAGATGTTAGGGAATCTAGCCCAAGTGTCCAAGAAGCTCCCATTTAACTCTTCCTCTCCCATGTAAGTTACATTTCCTTCCCAATTTTACCTATGAGGAATATGTCCAAATGTATTTGTCTTCTAAATTATCCAAGAATATTAGGCTTCCCATGGATTCTAAATTGCAAGAGGAGGATGCCATGTGGCACATAAATTCTAGCTTGTGTGGGCCCCATAATCTCCATGTGTCTCCATGCGCCATTTCCATTTCAATTTTATATTGTATTTATTTAATAAGCTCCATTATTAAATATTTATTCCATTCTAATGTCTGAACATCATTTATTATCTCCCTTATTAAAATTCCAGATGTATCCATCCAACCTAGGGAACTAGTAGGATTGATGGAATTGTCCTGCTATGCAATTATTTGAATGGGGACATTACAGTCCTCCCCACCCAAGATTGCTTGTCCTCAAGCAATTTCATATTTGGATGCTGCAAAATATTTTCCTCTTCCCATGTGGAATCTTCACTTCGTAGATCCTTCCATTGTACTAAGTATTCTTTGATGGTTCTGTTTCTCAATCTCCTTTCCCTTGTCTTCAAAATATTTTCCGAAACAAGTGTGAGCTGACCTTCATCATCCAAAGGAGGAAGTATTTCTGAAGTTACAATTTTCTGACAAAGAGATTTTTTGAGACAAGAAACATGAAATACATTATGGATTTTACTCCCTTCCAGAAGTTCCAATTCATATGTTATTTCCCCAATCTTCCGAACTATCTCGTATGGGCCATAGTATCTTGGTTTTAACTTTTATACCCCATTCCTTTTGAAAGATGTTCCTTTGTATGGTTGAAACCTCAAATATACTAAATCATTAACTTGAAAGGTCATTTCTTCTTTATGTCTATCTGCATATTGTTTTTGCTGATTTTGGGCAACCTGCAAATTGTCTTTCAAAAGCTTTAAAATTTCGTGGCTCTCTTCCACACAATATTTAGCTTTTGGAGCTCTACTATAACCAAATATCATATCAACAAAGGTAAGTGCATCATAACCATATATTTATTTCAAAGGAGACATCCCTATTGACATATGAAAAGTGGTGTTGTAGCAAAACTCACCCAAGTGTAGCCATTTTGCCCATGCCTTTTGCTGCTCTCCAACATAGTTTCTTAGGTACCTTTCCAACCATTGATTCACCCTCTATAATTTTACATCAGTTTTTGGATGATATCTTGTACTTGGAGTCAACTGAGTGCCCACCAATCTAAAAATGTCTTTCCAAAAATCACCTATGAATCTACTATCTCTATCACTTACAATGCTCTTGAGGAGCCCATGCAATCGGAAGATTTCTTTGAAAAAAATATCAGCCACTTGTGCAGAACTAAAATATGATGTAATATAAAATTAAATAGCACATTTTTTCAATATAACCACTACCACATATATGCAATCCTTACCCAAATATTTAAGCAAACTGATGATGAAATCCATTGAGATATTGTCCCATTTTTTCTCTGGAATGGGAAATGGTTGCAATAAACCAGATGGGAATGTAAGTTCTGATTTGTTTTGCTGACATACCTTAAATACATTCACATATTTCTGAACATCTTCATGCATCCCCTTCCAAAATAATATTTTCCTCAATTGCCTATAAGTTTTGAAGATCCCCAGATGGCCAGCTAGAGGGGAATCATGTGCTTCTTGCAAAATTTTGTACTTGAGCTTTGATTCTTGAACGAAATAAAATATTCCCTTATGATATATCAGACCATTCACAATAATATATTTATTATCCCTCGTTGATTCCATCTAACACATCACAAGCAAATTTATCTTTGGCATATTCAACTAGTAACATGTTTTTCCAATCTTTAGCAATGTCCATGAGAGAAAAAGAAGGTCTTCGAGATAATGCATCTGATACAATGCTGCTATTCCCTTTCCATATTTAATGTCAAAATAATAAGCTTGAATCTTGCTTACCCACTTTTTTTTCCTTTCATTTAGATCCTTTTGGGTGAGGAAGTTCCTTAGACTATTGTGGTCAGTTTTCACCACAAACTTGTTTCCTACCCAGTATTGTCGAAACTTGGCCAATGCATGCATGATAGCAAAAATTTCTTTGTCATATATGGATTAAATTTTTTCATGAGGGGTGCAAATTTATTCTCTCAAAGGCTATAGGGTGTTGGCCTTTCTTTAGGACAACCCCTATTCCTCCATCTGAAGCATCACATTCAACAACAAAAGGCTTAGAAAAATCGGATAATGCTATGGGACAACTACTCATTACCTCTTTAATTTTTTGGAAGGAATTTTCAGCCTCTTCATCCCAATTGAAATCATACTTCTTAGTCAAATCAGTGAGTGGAAAAGTCAACTCGAAGAACCCTTTCACAAACTTTCTATAATAGGTGCATATTCCAATGAAGCCTCTTAATTCGATGATGTTTTTTGGTGATGGCCATTCTAAGATAGCCCTGATTTTTTCCATGTGTAATTTCACTCCTTCTTGCCCAATAATGTACCCAAGATACAATAGTTCTTTCATCCCAAATTCACATTTAGACATCTTAGCAAACAAGGACTGTTCTTGCAAAGTTTTCAACACAATCTCTAGATGTTGCAAGTGCTCTTCCCAAGTTTTACTATAAATGAGAATATCATCAAAGAAGACCCAAAAAAACATTATAATATGCTTGCAAAAGATTCTATTCATGCATTATTTAAATGTGGTTGGATAATTATTTAATCCAAATGGCATAACAAGAAACTCAAAGTGACCATAATGACATCGAAAAACAATCTTTTGCACATCTTCTTCTTTCATTTGAATTTGGTGATAACCTGATCTAAGGTCAATTTTGGAGAAATATTTGGATCCAAATATCTCATCCATGAGCTCATAAATCTTAGGAATATGATACCTATTCTTAATGGTGTTCTTGTTCAAAGCTCAAAAATCTATACACATTCTGAAGGTTCCATCTTTTTTCTTTACCAACACTACTGAAGAAGCATAAAGACTAGAGCTTGGTCTAATGAGTCCCAACTCTAAGAGTTCTTGGATGGCCTTCTGAATATCATCTATGAAGTTATTGGGATTTCTATAAGGTGGTATCTGAATGGGTGAATTACCCTCCTCCAAAACTATGTTGTGCCCAACCCCCCTATCAGGTGGTCTACCATGTGGAAGATCTCTAAAAACAAATTCATACTTTTTCAATAGTTTCTCTATCTCCTTTGGGTTTTCAAAAAAAATTATGTTTGGCTTGGGAGATGTGATATGACATTCAACAGCCCATTATATGTCCCCATGCCTCAATATAGATCTCATACTGTTGCAAGTCACTACTTGATTTGGGTAAATGTGTTGCCCTCTCACAACCCTTAGTACACCTTTCAAATATTGAAATTTCATCACAGGAATTTGATAATTTACTATATGCCCCATTATAGAATACAACCATTGCACTCCAAAAACCACATTAGTATCAGCAACATCAACCAGATAAAAACTATCAACAAAATTATAGTTACGTGTAATGACTTGCAGCTTTGTAACCCATGTTTTGCACTGCATTATGTTGTGACCGGGAATGACAATTGTGAATCCATCGAATGGTTCAATATATATCATCCTTTTCTCCACCATATCTGCATCAATGAAGTTATGTGTGGCTCCTCCATCTACAAAAATTGAAGATCTCTGTCTTAGTACCACACCCTTGCATCGAATAGTGTGATAGCGAGGCACTGCTGAAAGTACTCCCATTCTTGCTTTGTCTGGTGAAGAATGATTTTATTCTTGTATTTATTCTTTAGTTTATGTCTCATATGCCTCCTATTTATCTGAATTGTGTCCTTATTCATCCATACCCCCTTCATACTCATCATTATCAAAAAATACATCTATGTATTGATCTTTTCCCTTAGTGCATTTATTCCTCGGTGTCCATGTTTGAAAGCATGTGAAGCACAATTTTTTTTTTTCAAAGTTCATCCTTGTTTAGTCCTTCTTTCTTATTATTTTCAATTGAATCTCTTTTCAAAGGATTCTTACCAGGTTCATCTCTTTTCTAAGGTTTCTTTTCAAATTTGAAGTTAGGCTTGGGAGGAAATCGTGTTCTAGGAAGCACATTTTGGAGATCTCTAGTTAAGCTCATTGCATCTTTTAATGTAGTGGGCTTGTGGGATTTGAACAAACCTTTTAAGGGTTCATCCAAACCTTCAGTGAACAGAAAAATACTAACCTTCCCATAGACAAATTAGCCACCTTGACTAATATTTTTTGAAATTCCATCATATAATCAGTAGGGGTCTCGACTTGCTTCAATTGGGCTAGTTCTTTGAAAGACAATTCTGGATCTTTTTGCTCAAATCTCTCTAGTAACCTATCAATAAACTATACATATGTTTTAACCTAATCATGACCCAAATTTTTCATACCATGGAAACACTATTCATTGGCATCTCCTTCCAAGTGCAAGATGGCCATTTTTAAGGCATCTTCTTCCACCATTAGATTCAGCTGAAAATACACTTCTAATTTTTGCACCCAAGTGTTAGCAGAACTTTGAGAGGAACTATCAAAAGAAGGGAGTGGAACTTTACCAATGGCACAATTTAATTCTTTTTTTTTGGTATAGAGACCTATTATCTTCCTTATTTTTGAGTTTGTTTGCAACAATAAAATACTGATCAAATGGTACACTTTTCTTGCAATCTTCATCCAATTTATCCCATTCTTTTTCCATTGTAGTAAGTTCAAGTTGAATATTAAGCTCTTCTTTAGGTATAAAAAATTTAGGTGCAATAGGCCTTGGTGTGCTCTAAAATTCATGGGGTCTATTATGGGGTCTTGTTCCTAAGAAAAGATGCTCACCCATTGTCTTCTTTTCTTCTGATTGTGAACTAATGTTATCTCTTATTACTTCTTTGATTCCAAATTGGCTAACCAACAATTTGAATCCTTTCATAAGTTGTTGGGTCATGTTATTGGTTATTTCATCAAAAAGAGGTTTCATGATTTTAATATATTCCTACTTATTCTTATCATCATGGATTCCATACCCCTCGTTAGTCATAGTTTCAACAGAATGTGCCTCTTCTTCTTCTACTTCTTCTTCTTCAACAAAAAAAACTTCAACTTTAGGTTACAAGGGTGGTGTATTATTACTTTGAATCATTTTTAATACCATCAGGTTCCAATACCATGCTATTATACCACTTGTAATGTCCCTTTTTGTAAATTTTATTAAAATGACCAATTTTTCACTTTTTCTCCTATTTCAACCTTTGACTAGTTTTGATGTCTAGGTCTCCAAATTGACCCAAATGCTCCAAAATATTATAAGAAGGTGTATGAATTATATTAGTACTTGAATATTATTTTCAAGGATGATTATTAACCTCCAATTACTTCTTAATTTTTTTTTAATATTCTGGTCAAAGTAGGAGTCTTTATTAGCAAATTGGGGTTCCAATTCCCCCTAGGTAAATGTTGGAAATGGCTTCTCAAATGCTCCCAAACCCACTCAAATTTCTGAAAAGATGCAAAGTATTTTTAAGTTATATTTTTAATGTCTCATATGAATCATTATTCATTTTATATAGGCTGTTATGACCCTCTCCCAAACAGCTACAAAATCACTAATTCGACCCTTGGGGAAATGGCACCAAATCTTTTCCAAATGCAATTAAACTGAGTAAAATGACCTCAAATGCTTAAATGATGAACATTAAAATTTTAATACTCATAAATTAGAGTCAATTAATCATAAATATATAATATATACATTCTTACATTTGAAATAATCAACATTACCATGGCATACATCATTATAATAGGGAAATTGTCATTATTTGCTCATTAATAGTCACTTTTACATACAACCCTTTGATATTTCGACCTGATACTTTCTGAGAATGAATAAAATATAATATTAAACTTATTACAATCATAAATGCGTCAGGAGAAGCTCTCCCAAAGAGTACAATAGCTCACCCAAAGCGCAACCCCTCCATGAGTAAGAATATGCAATAAAAACTGGAAATGGTTGAGAGAAAGTGATGCACTAGAAGGAACTATGAGATTCCCTATATCTTACACCTGTAAATGCATACTCAATTAAATCTCCATGAAATCCTTGAGTGGCCTCTCCAAACACCAACTTGGATTGGAAACTTTCGCCCTCAAAATTGGCTAAGGCAAGAAACTAGTCATCCACTAGCTCTCTCAATTCACAAATGCAAATTTCTCAAATGATCAAAAACTCTTCTCTTGGTTGATCCCTATATTTTATAAACATACTTATCCTTATAATTTTACCAATCCATCCACAAACTCAAGCCAATTCGAATTAGGGTGTGTGCTCAAGATTTTCCATGTGTCCTCCCTTTCCTATCCTTCCATCTTCCCCCAATTCGAGTGGGAACCCATTGAGCTTCCCCAAATCACATGAGCGCCCTCTTGGATGCCATATTTCGACCTGAAATTTCAGAATGGTCAGATTTCAGCCTTCAGTTCTGCAATATGTCATAAATGTCATAGAATCTTTATCATTGGTGTCATAAATGTCATAGATATTGTTAAAGAATCTAGCCCAAGTGTCCAAGAAGCTCCCATTTGACTCTTCCTCTCCCATGTAAGTTAAATTTCCTTCCAAATTCAACCTATAAGGCATATGGCCAAGTGTGTTAGCCTTCTAAATCATCCAAGAACATTAGGCTTCCCATGGATTCAAAATTGCAAGAGGAGGATGCCATGTGGCAAAAAAATTCTAGCTTGTGTGGGCCCCATAATCTCCATGTGTCTCCATACTCCATTGCCACTTCAATTTTATATTGTATTTATTTAATAAGCTCCACTATTAAATATTTATTCCATTCTAATGTTTGAACATCATTTATTAGCTCCCTTATTAAAATTCCAAATGTATCCATCCAACCTAGGGAACTAGTAGGATTGATGGAATTGTCCTGCTATGGAATTATTTGAATGGGGACATTACAACCTCCTGGTTCTGTGACAAATTCTAGTCTTGTTTTTCAACTGAAGAAGTATTTGTATGGTTTTAAACAAGCCCCCCATGTTTGGTATAATAATATTGATCATTTATTTCTCAATATTGGATTCAAATGTTGTGAATCTACTTAAAATATCTATGTATTATATGTTCATGGTAATACTTTAATTGTGGAATTGTATGTTAATGATTTAGTAATAGCTGGAAACAGTATCGACTTTATTTTGATCTTGAAGAAACAATTTGCAGATACCTTTGAAATGACTGACCTTGGTATTTTGCATTTCTTTTTGGGCATTCAAATTTCACTAATTAATGACGGTTTCTTTATTTCTCAACCAAAACATGCTTTGGATATTTTGAAAGGATTCAAAATGGAAGAATGTAATTCTTGTTCTACACCTTCAGTCAAGTGTTAAATTGTCTAAGTCCTACGACTCTCCTTGATTCAATGCCAATGTTTATTGACAATTGGTCGGTAGCTTGATTTACTTAACTCACAATTGTCTTGATATCTCATTTGTTATTAGTATGGTTTCTCAAATCATGAAGGATCCTACCCTCATGCAAGATCCTAGAGAATCCCACCAGAAAGATGCAAACATAATTGTTTGATATATTAATGGAACTTATCAACATATCAGGTATCAAATATTGTCACAATTCAGAACCATAGGTTAGATTTACTAATTATAATTGGGTAAGTGACATTGAGGATTGAAATTCCACTTCTTGCTATGTATTTTGACTCGGTTTTGGACCCTTGTACTTGTTGCGTAAGAAACATAAGGTAGACTCTCTTTCGACTAGAAAAGCATAATAGCGTGGAGTTGTTAATCCAAGTACATAGGTAGTTTATATCTGTCAACTTTTAGAAGAGCTTAGTTCTCATATTCATGCCTCAACTGCTATCCATTGTGACAATGGGATTGCAATACAAGTTGTTGATAATCCTATTGCACACAAAAAAATGAAGCATGTTGAACTTCATGTCCACTACTTGAGACAGTTGATACAGGAAAATGTTGTAACACTTGTTTATTGCAAGATACATAATCATATTACCGACATCTTTATGAAGTCTCTACCATAAGCTAAGTTCATGAGAATTTAGCTATGTTTGGGCTTCAAGTAGCTGCAATTATGGGGGCGTGTTTAGTGAACATAATTCCACCTCTTGAATCTCCAGGGTGTTTCTTTATTGGGGGGTTTTGAAACCAAATAGTATGCAGGTTCATCACACCTATGTATATTTTGGAGATAGTCAGAAGAAATACAACAATCAATTAGAAGAGCAGTCGAATGGAGGCTCTATTGAGTGGTCGATTGATCGGTTAATTGAATGGTTAATCAGGGAATGGTCAGATTGACTAAAGCAACCAACTAATCAACAAGACATTGCATATTTCCCAAAAATAGTTAGAACTGATGACCCTTATTTGTACACAAGATCATCCTCAGTTCAAGGAAGCTTGTTATATCTAGAGACTATACAAGAACAACTCTATATGTTGTATTGATATATATTGACTTACATTTCTATGGAAGTTTAATAATGCATTGTGATGTTCTAATTATAACGAAATGTGCTTAAGTGATGTAAACTAAAGACACCACCCCTCTTCTTGAAATATTTATCCCATTCGATTTTTTTTGTCTAGTTGTTCAAAGGTGTTTTTATCAACAACCTCTATGCAAACTAATGTTGATATGTTGATTGATTAAAGTGTTGGTTCTTATTATTAGGATGTCAATAAAGTGCCATTGACATGATCTTTCATTGTCATAATTTTAGAGTTTTCTTGATTCACCTTTGGTATTATATATATTTTTCATACACTTTTGTCACTTTGTTGATAATTGAAATTTTATTAGTTGAGACACTTGGATTTTATAAAGTTTCTATATCCATTTTTTGTACTTTGATCCCTAAAGAAATATCTAATTCCATTGGTTCAATCAGTGTTTGTTTTTCATGTTGGCATCTTCTTTTCATTTTCTAATTTCTTTATCTACGCAATAAAGCTTTTACTATGATTTCTTAGACAAATTTCTTCATCTTTATTATCTACAACCTTATCAAGTTTTTCCTACATATTTTGCAATGACTTCTGATTATCTTGAAGGATTACATCGTAGACATGTTTAAGATTTTCTAATGAGGGATCGTTTGAGCATGACTTCACTGCAAAGTGTTGTAATGTTATCTTCTTATTATTAGAGGAGAATGTCAAAAAATTCTCTTCGTGTCTAAAATAAAGGTTCCCATTGCTTCCATCCAAAGTGAACCTAGAATTATGTCAACATAAATTTTATACATAGTTGTAACATTGAATTTGGATATGAAATTATAACAATCATTTGTTATTTGTAAGTTCTTAATTTCACATTGTTTCTTGTTAAAACTATTTTCTCTTGGATTATAATTGACTCTAAAATAAATAATCAATTTTTCAAGTCAAATTAATTTAATTTTCCTTATCACTTCGAAAAAGCAACGCTGAAATCATTTCCCTAAATACTCTCTATAATTTTTAATTGGGTGTAAATACCTTTTGCATAAGTTTTAGGAAGTTTTTCTTTATATCCAAAGGTAAACTTCATTTTGTTTTCTTCTAAATTTCTCTTCTTTAATGCACATAATAAGATTTAGTGATACACACTAAAAAATAATTATATATATAATTCTATTTCAAAGTCGCTAATAATTTGGCTTTGGTTGACCATGTTATATTAGTGTTTATAGACTCTTCATAAGTATTGTGCTTTATGCTAGGGGTGGTTGTTTGATTGTTTAATAAATTTGACTATTCATAACATGTATTTCTTATGTAAAAGAGCATGATTATTAGAATGGGAATGGGAAACTCCCTTCTATCAAAATTATTCGCGTAGTGTAATGTTTTGTGTTTAAGACACAACATGTGATTCTTGAACTTTGTAGTGGTCCTTATCCTATAGTGCAACTGATTTGTCGACGTATGGAAATTTTGGTTGCTTATTTTCTTCTCTTGGTAGATTCCAATGAGTCTAAAATTGAATTTTCATTGAGAGATGAAGAGATATTTTTATATCCTAGCAACCAAATTCATGACACGCTAGATAAGATTGTAGAGAAAATAAGTACCAAAACATAAGAAAGAAAGAAACGAGTGATATTCATGGTGTATTGGGAAGATATTCAGAAGCATGAAGAAGAGTTATGAAAGGTAGTTGAGTTGGTCCAAATAGTAATTATTAACTCCCTTTAATTGCATGTATACAAGTATCAATGGTTTTGCATAGTGAAATACAAAAGAATGGAGTAAGTAGAGCGATTGATCCAATACTCTATCTACCAATTTCAATGTTTCTCGATTTTTTAGGAGAAAATGGAAAATATGCATAGAGTTAAGAACATAATCCATTGAATTTCAAGCAAATATAGAGGGATACCAAAGCTTAGCGATAGACCAATGACAATCCTTGGAAGTTAACAAAGAGAAATAGATCCTTCAGATGACACTAACTAAAGACACAAATATGGAAGCAGCAACATGTATGTTCCATGATATAGTTGTGGATGATAAGGTCATAACTCAAGTATTGAATTAGCTAAATTATCATTGAAATCATCCGAATACAATTTTTTGAAACTATGTGTTGGGGTCCTACCCTAACCCCCTTAAATAGATATATGTGTTGTTGTGTATTGAGGTCATTTATATTAAGTAAGGCCCATGAAGTAGATATAGTGTGAAAGAAATATGTGTAAGAATACTTACTATAAAGTTCTACCTATTAGAAATTTCCTTCACTCTGAAGGCTTAGTAAAATATTCTACCTATTGGACTAACCGCCACAACTCTGGGAATTGATATTGTGGACTAACCACCACCTTGGGAACATGGAATTAATTGCTAGTCAAGGTTATCTGTTTGGTTTGGAATTTTATCAATATCTGTGGGTTTTGGTGTAACAACAAACCTTGACATGGTAACGAAGCTTTGTCTTAGGTTCAATTCCCTCGAGTTACATTAGAGGGGGTTGTTGGACTAACTACCTCACATTTGGGAATTGATAATGTGGACTAAATTCCACCTTGAAAACATGGTACTAACCACCCACTCAAGGTTATCTTGTTGGTTTGGAATTTTACCAATATTTTTAGGTTTTCATGTAACGACAAACCTTAACAAATCTTCCATCCTAATATGATACAATTTCTTTACTTTGATTTATATATATTCCCTAAATTTTCCCATGGCTTCTTTGTAATGTTGTCTCCAAATACATTCAATAGTATTGAATTTGAGAGACAAAGATGATTGTGCTCCTTGCCTTTCTATCCAACTTATCACATTCTTCATTTAACATAGAAATAGGTTTTATACCTGGATCCACGACCCCCAATTGTTCCTTATCTAATAGAAGATCCTTCATATTGAGCTTCCACGGCTCAAAAATTTTACCATTAATTTTTTTTATTTCCACTCTAGAACTACTTACCATTCTTTCAGAAAAAGAATCGCCATTGTAGATCTCCCACTAAAACTAGGTTTATTACAGACCCAAGGACCAATCTAAACCCTTAACAACAAAGCCATCCCCCTAAATTGAAATATTGATATGATACCAATTGAAATATCTAAACATGTATAAGTGTAACAATGCATATAATTCTTAACCAAAACATAAACTAAGCAATGGCATTCACACACAGCACACAAAAATTACCTTGGAAACCCTGAAGGGAAAAACCAACTTAACTTCGAGCTTCACCGCTCTCTTTGTTTATTTTTTCATTGTATTAATTAAAGCATTTACAATACAATATATCGGAATTCACCAAAATCCTAAACCCTAATTTCCAAACCAGAATTATATTACAATGGGTTGAAAACCATATGCAAAAAAAACAACCAAAAATGGCGCCAATTCCCGAACTCCCACCAGAACGTGGCTATCCATGTAGATAATATAACACATACCCAACATTCTCCCACTTATTGATTTCTCTACATATAGGGAGAACATGATTTTATCAAATCAACAATCCAGGGCATGAATTCCCATTGCTTCTCTACACCAAGAAAACTTATCAATTCTCACATGTTTTGTCAATGAATCTGTAACATTCTCCAAATTCTCGACTTTCTCTAGCAACACCTTCTTGGTTTCAACCATGTCTCTTAAAAAGTGATACTACACATAAATATGCTTTATTTTTTAGTGATAAGCAGGGTTCTTTGCCACGAGTATTGCACTCGTATTGTCTTATTGTCATAATTTAACCTCACAACTTGTTGTTCAAACCCAATGTCTGAACACAATCTTTGCAACAATACAACCTCTTTACTTGCATAAGTGGCGTCCATTTATTCAGATTTTGTAGTTGATAGTGCCACTATAGCATGTTCCTTACTCATCCAACTGATAACACCTTAAAATAGGTTAAGCATATACCCACTTGTAGATCTATTACGATCTAGATCTCCAACCTAGTGAGCATCGACAAAGCCATGTACATTCAACACTGTCATTTCCAAAGCTTCCTTTATAATACATTGCAATATGTATAGTACCACAAAAGTATTTGAACACCCTCTTTACAGTTGTCTAATACTCCTTTCCTAGTTTCGACAAATACATGTTCAAAACTACCACTACATTGGTGATGTATGGTCTAGTTCATACTATGGCATACATCAAACTTCCAACTATAATAGCATTAGGAACATGAGACATGTCTTCTTATTATTCTTCAGTATTGGGATACTATTTTGCAGATAACCTTACACCTATAGGAATAGGAACTTTTACTATTTTACATTCCTACATATTAAACTTGTGTAATATTGTCTAAACATATTTTCTCCAGTTCAACCAAAGTTTCCTTTTTGCACGATTTCTTTTGATCTCCATCCCCAATATGAAATTAGAAACATCAAGATCCTTCATGTAGAACTCGGAGGATAGTTGTGATTTCACATCCTTGATAACCTCCATGATGTTTCCAGCAAACAACATATCAACATACATCACTTCATAAAAAATATTTTCCAACCTTCTTGCAATAGACACAGTTATCAACTTTTCTTCTCTCAAATCCCAATCCCAATATGTATGTGTTGAACTTCTGGTACCACATTCTTGGAGACTATTTTAGACCATAAAGGGAATTCTCCAGCTTGCAAACCAACTCCTTCTTACCCTTTACTGTAAATCCTTTAGTTTGCTTCATGTAGATTTCTTCTTCCAGTTCCCCATGTAGAAATATCATTTTTACATCCATTTTTTCTACCTCCAAATCAAATGTTGCAACAAGAGACAATAGAAATATAATACAAGTCAGTTTTGCAACTGAATAAAATATATCACCAAAGTTAATTCCCTATACTTTAGAATAATATTTTGCTACCAATCAATCATTTTACTTCTCCAATTTTCTTGTGGCATTCAATTTCTTTTTGAACAACCATTTGCGACAAACAAGTTTCCTTCCATTAGGCAATTCGACCAAATCCTAGGCCTTAATTTCCTCCAAGGATTCCATCTCTTCTCCCATGGCCTTCTTCCAGAGTTTTCACTATTCATAATTAACCACCTCTTGAACACATCTAGGTTCGTCATTTAGAAAATAGAACAAAAATATAATGAAAATAAGGTGGACTATATATTTCAGTTGGCTTCCTTACACGGTCAAGCCTCCTCCAAAATAGAGTTCGTGGTCCCACATCGTCATCTGTTTCAAATGGATCTTCCTCCTCATTTGAATCAGATCCTTTATCTTTTATCTTAAAATCCTCTTTCTCTGGTCCTTTTTCTTTTGATTCATCTTCATTCCTAGAATTGTTCTCAACTTCTCTAAAGACCACATCTCAATTGTACATTGTTTTTCTTGGTATATGATTCCACAGTTTGTAGCCTTTTGATTCATCCTTGTATCCAATAAATATGAATTTATTTTCTTTATTATCTAGATTGATCCTTTTCTCCTTAGGAACATGCACAAACACATTACACCCAAAAGCTATGAAATGTGTAACACAAGGCTTCTTACCATACCATACCTCATGAGGAGTCTTATCAACCAATGTTGATGTGGGTGATTGATTCTTCATATAACATGCAATGTCGACAACTTCAGCCCATAATTCAAGTGCTAGCCCTGCACCATTGAGCATACTCCTCTACTTCTCTATTAACATCATATTCATCCCTTCTACAACCCCATTATGTTGGGGTGTATATTGAGTTGAATTTTTTCGTGCTATACCACATTCTTTGCATAAATGATCAAACTCTTTAACACATAATTCACCACCATTGTCAGTTCTCAATACTTATATTTCCCATCCTATTTGATTTTCCACAAGACCCTTGAACTCCTTGAATTTACTGAAAACCGCATATATTTTTTAAGAAATACAACCACGTATTCCTCAAGAAATAATATATAAATGACACATAATATATAGATCCTCCTAGTGATGGAACATGTACATTACCAAACACATCATTTTGTATTAACTTTGATATCTCTTTTTCCCTTGTAGCACCAAAAGGGAATTTCACTCAATTATTCTTCTCATATAAATAGTGATCACAGAAATCGAAGTCTAGTTTGCAATTAGACATACCTTCAACTATATATTTACCTTGTATTGCTTGAAGGCCCTTCTCTCCAATATGTCCCAAACTTTTATGCCACAACATAATATCTCCTCCAAAAAAAGGATATTTGATTTCTTCACTTTTATTCTAAGGAACAATAAAGACGTTACACCCATTAGTGACAATTCTTCCCAACATCTTGTACAGAGTTACACATCGAAGTACCCTCCTCAAAACCTTGCTCCTTGACCAATTTTACATCTATGTTTTTTGAATACAGTATTTACACTTACATCTCTCATTTTTCTAATAGATATAAGGTTTTAGGTCATATACAAAATGTGCAAAACTCCAGGAAGGGTTCTAATCCTTCCATCCTTCAATAGTAACTTCACTTTTCCATGCCCTATGATTTTGGTTAGTGAAACATCTATTAGGAGAACATCACCTACATTATATATTTTATACTCACAGAACTACTCCCTATTAGGAGTCTTATTAAAATAAGCACCTTATTCAATCAACCAACCATCACTTCCTGAATGTGTACTTGTAAAATCCAAGTACACATCCCCTCATTCTTTTGAGGAGGACTTTCCTTTTGTAGATGGAGTGTTTTCTGACCCTTTACCTCTTTCAACACTTTTTGATCTACATTTATTCTTATAAATCCCATCATTATTTCATTTCCAACATAATTTATTCAAATATTCTCCTGGAGATTTTGACCTTCCCCTAGATTTAGATCTCCCCTACCTAGATTTATTTTTCCGGATTTTGGGATGACTTCTTGCTAACGAAGGAATTAATGCTATGATTTTCCATTGATTTTATCCTCATTTAATAACAAGGATTCAACTACATCCTCAAAATCCAATGTATACTGAGTAGCACTACCTATTGCTACAACCATATTATCCCAAGTGTCTAATCAGAACAAAACAAGGATATACACTTGTCTTATTCCTCCATCTTAATTTCGGTCGAGGTTAGTTGACTTACCAGAGTGTTGAATGCATTTACATCCTCTGTCACTGAAACGCCATCTAATATTTGTAATGCCCATCAAGTAGATATAGTGTGAAATGATTCTATAGATATTTGTAAGAAGGCTTACTAAAAGGTTCTATATACTAGAAAGCTTCTTCACTAAGAAGTCTTAGTAGAAGGTTCCACCTACTAGAAATTTCTTTTACTAGAAACCATATAAAGGAGTAGAAGAAATCCAATAAGATGTCTTGTGAAGTATCAATGATACATTTTTGCCACAAAAGGGCCTCACAAATATAGGGAACACCAAACCACAACAATGACCCAAGTCATCTATCGAACAAGAACCTTTGCAAACTTCCTCATGGGAAAGAGGATTCACCTTCAAATCTATATTTGACGATTTAGGGCCCTCATGGACTATTTCAAAGAAAAAATAATACTCCCTCTTAACAATCCATTTGTCTGGTATGAATCCTACATTTTCCCTCTCCTGAGGAACTTCAATCGACTACGGAACCTCCAAAAAAAACCTAACACAATATTCAATAAATCTAACATGTGAAATGCCTCTAACCCTAACAAAAACTAGGGATTAGGTAGAGGACAAAACATGGGCTGTCCCATCGAACTGTGATCTCAAAAAAGAAACAAGAAATACCTCAAATTCCCCATAATCCTCATCATAGGCATTTTGAACCAATGGGAGAATTAAATCCACTAGAATGAGAACACATCCTGGTCGTTGAAGTCTCAACTGATAGAAACCCTAGTTTAATTCCACTCTCCCTGCGGTGTATACAAATTTCACTTCCACATACCCTTGAGTATATTGGAAGTCCCCCAAGTGACCTAAAATCAAATTTAGATAAGTTGATCGTTCATTCCGTTTCTATAGTGTAATTAAGCATAAAAATCGACAAGACTAATCTCTAGTACCTGGGTAGTCGGGTTGTATGGAAAAAGGAATTATCAAGACTCCTTGGTTAGTCCCCAAATAGATTGGGTCAAGCACTACTACTGGAACCTGCAAGTATATCATAGAGCTATATCACCTAGCATTCCCTTGCATTTAAGACCCTTGAATTCATGTCCTATGTGAACAATCCATAGGGATTAGAAGAAAAAAAGGTATGGGTTTTGCATGCGCCCTTGTTTCAAGACCTATCATTAACAAAATTCCTACATCATGCTAATTGCATTTGTACCACTCTCCAGTAACCTTTTATGTTGACCCCATCTCCAAACCCTTATTTCCAACCCATGTTAATGACATCCTTACTTCAACCTTATTGCATTGGTACCACTTTTATGTAACCCTTTTTGTGTACCTAATTCCTCTATGGCTACCACTTTAGGTACTAATCTCTCCCACAAAGTTTCCCTCCTAGAAACACTCTATGATGAGTTGGAAAACAAGTTATATTAAAACCACTCATGTACTCAAGTTATATTGAAATTAGAGTCTCTTTTTTACTAGATGACCCAATTAATGACACTATTTCCTTCATCATATTCATGATACATAGAGTCAAACCAACCTTCCTAGAAGGAATGGATTCCATCATCCAATCCCTCTAGGCCTCACTCCATTTCGCGTTTTTGTGACCCGATGACTCAAATGTGGCACAAAATTTCTATGTACTCTATATTACCTAATTAAATGGATCAAACTCTACATGATGGGTCACTCGGATGGAACGCCACTTTTCTGTGTATCGCATCACTAATCATATATGATGAAAATTTAATGGGTGTCTTATTTTTGGATCTTGAACATTGGAAAGGGTGGAAATGACACAAGAAATCCTACAAGGTTTATATTGCTTGGACACAAATTATTTCAAATATGAGAACTCATTTTTTGGGGCAACTAACCAAGTTTAAACAATTTGGCACAATCAAATATTTTATCTCATATTTTGAGAATTTGTCCATTTTCACCAAGGGCATGTCCAATACTTTTTACATGGAATGTTTCATTGGTGGTTTGAAAAAAGAGATACAAGCATATATCTTAATGGCTCATCCCACTACTTGGTTGGATACCACTCAAAGAGCTAAACCAACACAAAAGTTGATGAATTCTCAAATAAAAAAGGCTCATTTATTCCTCATCCTCATCCACCTAACTTTCCTTCCACTCATTACTCACCATCTTCTCCACCTCTCAAGATTCAAAAGTCAACTCGAGTTGAAATGGAAAAGCACCAACTCAAAAGGTTTGAGACAACTATGATGAGAAATATTTCCCTAGACATAAATGTAAGGAACAATAACTATTTATAGCCATTTCAAAGGACATTTTTGATGATCAAGTTGAAGCTAGAATCCATGAGGTTCCTCATCCATTTGTGGAAGATATTCCCCTTTCTGATCCTAATCATCAGTTTGTAATCATGGTTTTTGTTGATCACTTTTCCAAATATGTTCATTTTTGTGCTCTACAACACCCTTTCAAGAATCAATACCTTTGTGGTAGCTCAAGTATTCATGGATAATATCTTCAAATTCCATGGTATGTCATAGTCTATTGTCATATACCATGACCCTACCTTCACTATAAATGTGTGGCAATAATTATTTAGACTCTGGGGAACTCAATTGAGTCTCAACACTACCTATCACCCCCAAACCAATGGTCAAATCAAAGTTGTCGAAAATGCTTGGAAGTGTATTTGTGATGCTTTTATTTCAAAGTGTAAATACCAATGGGCTCAATAGTTACCTCTAGACAAATGGTGGTATATTACAATTTATCATGCTTCCACTTGAAAGAATCCATTTGAAGTTGTTTATGGCCAAAATCTCCTCTCGGTATTATCCTACTTATTGGATCATAGGTTTCTATAAGTTATAAGAGGTTGACAATAAAATCCATAGCTTGAGCCAACATTCTTTGCACTCAAGGCTCTTTTGGTCATGGCTCAAATATGATGAAGCAATATGTTTATCAACATAGTTCAAGATGCCATTTTTCCAAATGGCATCAGGTACTCCTTCACCTAAAACATTGTAAGTAGACCTCACCAAATTCCAACCACCACTAGAATCTTGATCCCAAGTTTTATGGGCCATATAAGGTCCTCACATGTGTTCATCTTGTGGCTTACAAATTGGAAATACCTAGCCACTCTAATATTCATCCTATATTCTCCTGAATGCGGGTGCATGCTCTACAGCTCATCGATAGGCCCTTCCTCGATCTATGCAAAGGACGCGTGGAGATCAACATGCTAACCTCGGCAGCGAAGACACCTATGAGAACCTTCATCATCCTCCAAACGTGGGAGATGAGAGGGCTGTCAACTCCACACCTGCGACATGGGGTGGTGAAGATTGGCTTCAATCCTAGCCTTCAAGGATCTGCATTGACATTCATGGCATGTACGATGGCAGGGAGGGAGAAGTTTTTGAGTGCAATTGTGTGGTATTTGGATATTTGATTTCGGCTCTGCTCGGCTAAACACACACCTTGGCTTGTTGAGCATCTGCAAACCCACAGTCATTCTTCCTCCTTGAACTGCATTTTGCTAATTGATTCTCACTGGAAGAAGAAGCGCTTCCGGCTCAGCATGTTGCGGCAGCGTGGCACTCCACGCAGAGCCACCATAGGCAGGGGAAAAGCTTAGAGAGGTTGTAGCTTTCAGGTAACCACGGACTATGAACCGCACATCTCTAACAGGGTTCATGTTCTAGTGGAAGCTTGGGAGAACCGAGTTCTAAATTAGAAGTTGCCAATAGGCCAGGATGGTAGCTAAATCAATCACTACTGGCTCATGAAGAACATGCTCAGTAATTTAATGGACAACATGTTTACCAATTGGGCAGATGCCAGAGACACGGTTCAAATGGTGAAGACCAGAATTTCAAAGATAGATGCTCATATCGCGACAATGGAGAGCTCATTCACTTGGAAAGGTAGTACGGGTATCTCAGGCTAGGGAGGGCTTCTTGGTGACAGCCATGAACGGGGTGGCGGTGGAAGCGATAGCACCACAGGTGGAATGGTTCTACCTTCTAGTGGCGGCAGCGATAGTGCAACTAGGTGCACAATGGTGCCTCTTCCTGCTCCGACATTACCCATTCCCTCGATGGTTGAGCCGTTTATCAAGCACCTAAAGGTGATGGTTGCTTAGCAGCCTACTCCGTAGCAGCTATAGCCCCAAATTCCTCCGAAAGTCACAACCAACTCTCCCAGCAAGTCACAGGAGGAACGATGGGCTTGCCTCATAACTGAAGAAATTCCAGACATTCCACTTGTTTGATGCTTAAGTTGTCCAGGTTTTTTTGGTTTTTTTCTTATCGTGTATATCTCCTATGCCTGTGTCTATTTCCAGGCCTTTGTTTATGTTTATGGTAGGGTCAAGGCATGTGTCTTCCTCCAGGCTTAAGTCTACGTCTATTTGGGTCATTTCCTGTGTCTTTTTGCAGGCTCTTTGTTTATGTCATTTTACTGTTAAATTTTTTAACTATGTCAGTCTATGGGCCTCAGCCTTTACTTTCAAAGTGGAACAGTTTCGCTGCTGGCTCTCTTAGACGGCCATCTTTTGAGAGAACAAGGTGGTGGCTTCACCACCTTCGGCCTCCTCTGGTCTTGATGAACCCTGTAATCTTTGCCTCTGTATTATAATAGATTAAAGCAACTTACAAAAAAAAATAGTCATCCTATATTTCATGTATCATGCTTGAAGAAAGTGGTTGTCTCTCACCATCATATTGAAACTAGCCTTACAAAATTGAATGAGGAAGGTTATGTTTGGTTGTAGCCCAAGGTTATCATCGATAAATGGGAACATGATCTCTACGAACACATCATCCAAGCGGTATTGAACTAGGGGGGATATACCCAGCCTGAGGATGTTATATGGGAGCCAACATAGATACTTCAACAATTTATGCATCTCCAACCTTGAGGACAATTTTTGTTTTTAAGGGGAAGGGCATGTTAGGGTCCTACGCTAACTCCCTCAAACATATAGATAGGTTGTTATGTATTGACACTATTTTTATTAAATAAGTTCCATGAACTAGATGTAGTGTGAAAGGAATATCTGTAAGAAGACCTACTAGAAGGTTCTGCATACCAAAAGGTTCCTTCACTAATAAGGTTTACTAGAAGGTTTCGCCTACTAGAAATTTCCTTCACTAGAAACTTTATAAAGTGTTAGTTTTTCAACATTAAGCTAGCATTATGATCTTAGGATCTTTTAACTGAGAGAATAACAAGCACAGCAATAAAACATAAGCACATCACAAGAGACAAGAGACACAAAGAGTTTTCCTCGGGGAAACCATAAAGGAGAAAACCTCCCAACTTCCTCAGAGATAGAATCAACACAAAATGGTAAGACCCCAAAACAGTAAGATGCACTCCCGATAGCAGCAGTCTCTCTCTCTGACACTGAGAGAGCTTCTCCTCTCTCACTCATGCACCTTCAATGAGTGAGTGTGTTTGTTGCAAGTGATAAATAGAGAGGCTCTCACTCTTTATTTATATTCTTCTGTTCACTTGAAGTGCACTCCAACATGTTGGCCTCACTTAACAATTACTTACTAGAGCCGACATCTCTAGGAGTGTCTAATAACCCTAGTGCCCCACCACTTGTGGGGACTTTGCCTCCTCCAACTAATAGGAGGGTAACACAATGGTGGGGACTATTGCCCCGACTTACAATGACTCACCTAGGGTCGAATTCACTAGGATAGTCTAATAACCCAAGGGCCCCATAACTGTGGGGACTTTAACCCTTGACCAATAGGAGGGTTACCCACAATGACTTGACATGAATTTCTCATTATAGAAACTTCCCGGAATAAACATCGGGGTATGACATGACTCAAATACATTACAATACATCCCGGAATGAACATCGGATTACAATAGATAAGAAATACAAGTGAATACATTCCGAAGTTGCAATTACATCAACACTCCCTCTTAACTAGGAAGGTATTCTCTCGACACAATTTATCAGCACAAGTCTTCTTCTCTGTATCATCTAGGTCATCATCAGGTGTTCGTCATTTTCAAGTCATCTTCATCTTCAAGTCATCTTCATCTATAAGTCATATTCATTTGGATCTGGATCATCATCACTGAATCTACTCGATCTGGATCATCATCACTGAATCTAGATCATCACTCGATCTGGATCATCATCACTGGATCTAGATCATTACTCATTCTGGATCATCATCACTCAATCTAGATCATCACTGGATCTGGATCATCATCACTGGATCTGGATCATTACTCGATCTGGATAATCACTGCTAGATCGTCTTCACTGGATCTGGATCATCACTCGATCTAGATCATCATTGGCTATCATCACTAGATCTGGATCATCACTCGATCTGGATCATCATGGAACATCATCACTGGATCTGGATCATCACTCGTGCTATCTCATGATTCTTCTCGTCACAGGAAATTCTACAGAGACAGCCCTTTTTCATGCTGGTTGTAGGCCTAGCCATCATGTAGGTCTTTTCCCAGCACTTACATCTGACCTACTCGTCAGAAAGGCACTGCCAGCACTCACATCTGATCATATAGGAACCAATCCTATAATCACATCAAAAAGGCCCAGCACTCACATTCACCAGTATGGTATGCACATCTACTACCATCTGTGAAATGGCTCTGCACTTACATCTGACCTACTCATCAGAAAGGCACAGAACTCAGATCCATCTAGGCTGGAACACATCCTACTCACAATGATGGAAGAGTTTTGTACTTCCATCCAGGATGGAACACACCCAACTCACAATGATGGAATATTTTCCCACTTTCATCGAGGCTGGAACACATCCTGCTCACAATGATGAAAGACTCCCATCCAGGATGGAACAAATCCTGCTCACAATGATGAGAGATTTCAGCACTTACATTCATCCAGGCGGGAACACATCCTGCTCACAATGATGAGAGATTTCAGCACTTACATTCATCCAAGCGGGAACACATCCTACTCACAATGATGAAAGGGCTCTGCACTTACATCCATCCAGGAGGGAACACATCCTGCTCACAGTGATGGAAGGGCTTGCACTCACATCTGATCATGAGGGAAAACATCCCAGCAATCATATCAGAATGGCCCCCTAGTCCTTGACTGAGCTACCTGGTAACTAACCAGGTGCCTCCATTCCCAGAATGGCAGTTGTACTTATATCCGACCTGCTCGTCGAAATGGCCAACACTCACATCTGACATGGAAGGAACTTAATCCTTTAGCCATGACAGAATGGTTTAGCCCTTACATCTGATCAAGTGGGAACACATCCCTCTGTCACATCAGAATGGATACTCAGTCCTACACTGAGTGATCCTGGTAACTGACCAGGTGCCTCCATTCCTAGAATGGAAATTGCCCTTACATTTGTCCTACTCGACAGAATGGCCAGCACTCATATCTGACATGAAAGGGAGCAACCCTATCACCATGACAGAATGGCTCAGCCCTTACATCTGACCATGGAAGGAACCAATCCTCTCACCATGTCAGAATGGCTATGGGTCTCATCACTTTCTCTTGGAGGGAACCTCGATCTGGAGAACACCAAGCCTCTCCCTGAAGTACTCGAACTTCAGCCTAGCCAATGGCTTCATCAATACATCAACTATCTGTTCCTCCATTGCAACATATTGGAGCTTCACTGCTCCTCTCTACACCATATCCCTGATATAGTGATACTTGATCTCAATATGCTTTGACTTGTCATGGTACACTAGATTCTTTGACAACTTCACGCAACTCTGGTTGTCACAATGTATACAAGTAGCATCCAACTGGAGATCAAATATATCAGACAGTAGCTTCCGCAGGCGTACTGCCTCACAACTAGCTGAACAAGCTGCGACATACTCTGCTTCAGCTGTACTTAGTGCCACACAGGATTGCTTCCTGCTAAACCAAGAGATCACACCTGATCCCATACTGAAGCAACATCCTGAAGTACTCTTTCTGTCGATGGAACTGCTTGCCCAATCTGAATCAAAATAACCCTCTAGGTTAATCTTTTGATTCGCATCGTACTTGAGCCCATAATCAACTGTACCCTTCAAGTACCTCAGAATGTGCTTTGCAGCAATCAAGTGAACACTTCTTGAATCTGTCAAGAATTGGCTCAAGGTGTTCACGGCAAAGAAAATTTCTGGTCTCGTGTTCGTCAGGTACATCAATGACCCAATCATCTGACGATACATCATAGTATCAACCGAATCTGATGAAGCATCACTCAATAGCTTTAGGTTCGATGCCATCGGTGTGGTCATAGCCTTGCAGTCCATCATCCCAAACCTCTTCGGGATCTCTACTGCATACTTCCCTTGTCCAAGGAAGATTCCATCTGCACTCTACCACACTTCCATACCTAGAAAGTAATGCATCATCCCCAAGTCCTTCATTTCAAACTCAGCAGCAAGCTTTCTCTTCGTATCAGTAATCAACCCATCTGTACCTGTCACAAATAGATCATTTACATATAGTAGAAGCATCATTGGGTTGCCAAAAGGTTGGAGTCTTCTTTACTCTTGGTAAAGCCTAAACTGGATAGAAAGCTGTCAATTATGCTGTATCATATCAAACCTCAGGATCTTCTGCAGTCACTCCCTCTGAAGCGAAGCATCATACTCCCTCTGTCTTCCATACTCTATACACTGAAATATTCTATACCGGAGTGATAAGTAGTATCCATCTAGGATCATTGTATACCAAGATCCTCTATTTTGAACTTTTTTTCAAAAGTTCTTCTCACATCCATCTGTGAGCTTGTCATCCTTTATCAACCTTGTAGCAAAGTCTAAGATATTCATTAAGCTCATCATGTATGTGTTATCCCATGGGTGTCTTCTGAACTCGTACAAGGCCTTCTTTCATTTGCACACATGATTATGCATGTCATGTGACTTCACTTCCAATGGCTGCAAATATCTCTTCTTAGTTTACGTCTTCTTTTCGTGAGCAGCCTCATGATACGAATCTTGCTTTGTATCCCACGATGTTTCCATCTACTGCATGATGGAACTACGAACTTCTCTTCAGGTCTCGATACTGCATCCTAGACATCATTCTTCTTGAACTGGTCTTCTTGGTTACTTCTTCATAGTTGGAAGATTCTGCATCAATGATGTCGCTGCACTCATCATATTATTCTTCATCTTGAACTATCGTCACTTGTTCTTCGGAACAAGTTTCATCCTTCTTTGCTTGCAGGCGATTATGTATGTGATCTTTCTTACAAGTCAAATGCATTTGTATGGTTAGAAACATTTCATAAGGAATATTCATATTGGCAAATACTTATGCATAAATATATGATCATGCAACTACTTTATCCAATACAACATTCATCCATATCTCACTGAAACTTTCTAGATGCCTTCCATCTCTACCAGGACAACATTGAGAATGTGCACTAATCCAATATGTCAGCAAAGAGGTTTCATTCTAGATAAGTAGCAATGGAGAATTTGTATAGCACCATGAGCTACTTACCCATCACATGCATATTACTAGTATACTGTCATTAATGCAAACATCCTATCATGCATAATACATCAGCTGAATATAACAAATGCATAACAAAACAATATCATGAAATGACAATTGAATACTTATCTTTATTTGTTTCGTGGGTAGACTCCTTCTTGAGTCTTCAGCTTCATCGTCTTCTTCATTCATAATAGTATCGTTTCTTATCCAAATGCTAAGGTGGATAAGAAGTTCTTCAAGAGTTGAGATCTTCATATTCCTCATTGATTGAGGGATCTTCTTTGGAAGGTGAGAGCTTGATCTTCAGTTTCTTCCATCTTCTCTTCTCTTCTTATGAGTCGAGCTTCTTCTTCTTCTCAGAGTCTGCTGAAAGTAGTCACTTCCTTATGGCACACATTCCTCACAAGAATGAATCCCATGATCCTGGGAGGCCATTCAAGGTGGCCATCACCACTTCTGCATTCTTCACTTCTTCTTTTACCGCTTCAAGTTGTTCTTGATTTGAGAGACTCTTATGACTGCATGGTCTCTGCATTCTGGATCTTCACATTCTTCAATTGATTTCTTAAGGTCATCTTCTAATGTATGTTCTTCCCTTCAAATATCTTGGTCAGGGAATCAAACATATTTGGTGTCTTTATGGAAGACACTTGTGGTACAAGTTGATCCGTGACTGAATCAACCATGATCTTCTTGGCCTTGACCAAGTTCTTCTTGTGAAAGGCTTCTAGCCTCATCTCCCTCTGGAACCTCTCTACTCATGTAGGTGTCCCATTCATTTTCTTCAGAGAGATCATATACTTCCATGCTTGGAAGTTGTCAACTTCACCAAGCTTATCATCAAGCTGATGTGATAGATCACTTTTAAATGAGAACCTCAAATGAAAATAGCAAAGGATTAGATCTTACCGTTTTGAGGTGTCTGTCCTAGTTATGGAGTTGGTTGATCTAGGGTTTGTCACAGAAACCCTAATTTCCAAAACTTGGAATATTTCAGATATGATTGGATAGATAGATAGATCTCTTCAAATGGAGTTGTCCAATGTACTCCTTTTCTAAAAACAGTGGAGGGAAGCTCCCGGAACAGGAAGCCCTAATTTTCCAATTTCTTCTCCAGAAATGCCTGTTACTGTTTCTGTGATATCTCCAAAATTTCTCATCCTCTGCATCTGAAATTTTGTACTGAGGTAACCTCACATGTCCCTGATCCAAAACCACAGTTTTAATCAGAATTGGTTTCACCATTTGGGATTTATGATCCTTTTCCCAAGGTGACCTGTTACAGGACTGTTCTAAACAGCGAAGTTGTACAGCATGCCACATGTCACTGGTTCATCTTTTGAGTCTAATATTCAGACCACCGAAATTACAGTCCGTTCCCTTTCTGGAACATCTTCAAGAATTCATTTGGACCTCTGTATCCCAAGATATTGCAATTCTCCCCAGGTGTCCTGTTTAGGGATGCATTCTGGAAGAGGCTGGAACCCTAACTTGGAGGGATCATATCTCCCAGAATATAGCGAATCGGAGGATGATTTTTGGACACTGTTCTTTTGGATTCTATCTTCGGCCCTACAATTTTCAGCTCCTGAGCCTTCACCAATCTCGGAATATAGCGAATGTACCAAAACTTATCAGTTTTAGTATTTAGGGTTTTTCTAGCTCGGGGTCAAACTAGGGTTTGACTTTCCTGGCCCAACCAAATTTATTGATCTAGGTCTCTAAACTTCGGTTTTGATGAGGAGAACAATCCTATGCTGGTATCACTCAAAAATTCCTCTTCTGTAGAAAGCCCTAATTTCCACATCGAAAACTGAAAATGCTCGGAATCAAGTTCCGCTTCGACAGAAAGATGCGCCCTTCAATGGAGAGTCAGCCTAGCATACTTTTGCTGATGGATTGTGGAGAGAGACCCAAAAAGTAAGTATCCCTAGATTCTGTAGCTGTACAATGTCTTCTTCTCGGGTTAGCTCTAATTCCATGTTATTTTTTCAACATTAAGCTAGCATTATGATCTTAGGATCTTTTAACTAAGAGAATAACAAGCACAGCAATAAAACATAAGCACATCACAAGAGACAAGAGACACAAAGAGTTTTTCTCAGGGAAACCATAAAGGATAAAACCCCACAACTTCCTCAGAGATAGAATCAGCACAAAATGGTAAGACCCCAAAACAGTAAGATGCACTCCCGACAGCAGCAGTCTCTTTCTCTCACACTAAGAGAGCTTCTGCTCTCTCACTCATGCACCTTCAATGAGTGAGTGTGTTTGTTGCAAGTGATAAATATATAGGCTCTCACTCTCTATTTATATTCTTCTGTTCACTTGAAGTGCACTCCAACATGTCGGCCTCACTTAACAATTACTTACTAGAGCCAACATCTCTAGGAGTGTCTAATAACCCTAGTGCCCCACCACTTGTGGGGACTTTTCCTCCTCCAACCAATAGGAGGGTAACACAATGGTGGGGACTATTTCCCCGACTTACAATGACTCACCTAGGGCCGACTTCACTAGGATAGTCTAATAACCCAAGGGCCCCATAACTCTGGGGACTTTAACCCTTGACCAATAGGAGGGTTACCCACAATGACTTGACATGACTTTCTCATTATAGAAACTTCCCAGAATAAACATCGGGGTATGACATGACTCAAATACATTACAATACATCTCAGAATGAACATCGGGTTACAATAGATAAGAAATACAAGTGAATACATTCCGAAGTTACAATTACATCAACATAAAGGAGTAGAAGCAATGCAATTGGATATTTTATCATTCGGAGGTTTCCCTCTTGAATAGACAAGTGAACATCACTTTCATTAATAAATGTATTTCCATTGTGATATGTTATCAACAATTGTCTATTGTTGTGGTAATTTTGCTCTTTCATACTAAAATCTTGCTTTATTATGTTATTCTTGCTTTGGATAAACTGTTTTTATAGTAAGGTACATGACATTATAATGTAATTCGGATGATTATATGCATTTCTACAACTTTAATAATTCATGACATTACATTAAACCATTGTAGATACCATGAGTTTCCAAAGTAAAATTTGAAAAATACTATTGATAGAAATGGAATGATTGCATAGGATAAATTTACCATCGAGATGTAGGTATTTCTTACGGAGGTCACCCTTGAGTTAGTCTATGAAGAAACAAGGGAAGGGATTTCTTACCAACTATTCATTTTGAATTACACACCTTGGATAGTATTACATAACTTGGAATATATACAATAATATATATGAATCTAAAATATAATAGAATTGGCAAGGATTCATGTATCACCAATTGGCACTCACTCAACTATAATATTTTCCTTACTAGTAATACACACTAGCTCGACCATTCCCCTCTCAAACCTATTATTGCATAGACAACATTCCACAAGTAGGCTCCAAATCAACAAAAATCCCAACCAAAGATACAAATTTCGTAAGTATTGTACTTAAGTAGTTTTTCTCATCAAGAAATCCCAATGTCGAACCTCCAAATGGGAAAATTAAGAAATATAACAACGTATTGGGACCAACACTCAACATGTGGTAGAAATAAATTTTCAAATCATACCTCTTAGGCTCTCATGTTAACAACAACTCGTAGTTTTTATCATCCATTATGCCCATATGTCTCACAAATGACATAGATTTTCAAAGGGGGTTTGTTGGGTTATTTATGCTTAGGTGTTGTTATTACCCCCACCAAGATTTAATTCCCATATGTGACATATTTTCTCCTTGTGAGTCGATGAAACTTTGCAGGGAGGGTTCAAATACAAAGCAATTATGGCCATAAATTTAAGACGGAGATTGCACAATCTGTGACATAATGTCCTACCTCTTGATAGGTACTAGATATTTTACACATCAATCACAAGAAACATGCTTTTAGGAGAGGTATTTAGTGTTGGCCAATTTTTATTATTTTAATCACAATTAGAAGTAGAGGTTTTCAAAGGTTATTGTAAAACAATTATGAAGGTTGTTAGCTAGTGGGCAAATGATTTTCAATTGGAACACCAATAAAAATGTGATTCATTGGTCCTCCATTATTATAAGCCCACCACCTATTGCAACTCCACAGTGCACCAATTTTGTTCATCAAACCATGTGCACTATTTTTGGACATGGAGTTGCACTAGTAACCACTTTCAAAGCGATAGTGGTTTTTAGTTTGCACAAAGAACCAATGTGACTATTAAGACACAAACACTAGGGATTTCATATCAAACTGAGGTATCAACGCATTTTTTATATTATATATACACAAGACCAATTGTCCCCATGTCATTGTTGTGGCAAACATTCTAAATTATCGATATGTATTCCACCTTGTAGCATCAATGCATCCATTGATACAACTAGGTTAAGTAAGAACACTCAATCTAGAATTCATGATAGTGCACAAACATATGAAAATTTTCAAAGCACCAATGCTATAGTGATTCCAAACAAATTATGTGAAACCTATGAAAGATCATCATTGTTATTGGTATTCTCAGTCAATAATGTAAAAACTACATTATAGCATTGATGAATGTATGTGATTACAAAGAATCATTTCATTAATACCTTGACAACATTGTAATAATGTGTGTACAATAATATTTTTTTAATCAATATCATTCAACTAATTATAAACTTAATAATTATAATAATTAATTATAAACTTAATAATTATAACAATTAATTATTATTTTATGATTTAATCATTGCATATTGCATATCTTTATTGCATTTCAATTAAATACATAAATGGCCATCTTAAAATAATTAGTTAACATTCATCATATGTAAATTGTGAATATGGTAAAAGAATTAGTTGATATTCACAATATGTAAATTATCAATATACATATACTGAATTAAAATATGGTATAAAAGTTTCACGAAAGTAACAAAAATGCAATATATATATAAACTTTGCAATGCAAAATTAAACTATAGCCATTATAATAATTTAATAATCCCAACATTTAGTATCCAAAATATACAATATTATGAATTTAAAAATATATATATATTAAATTTTAGCCATTACAATAATTTAATAACACCAACATGCTAAAAATGAAAAAGTATCCCAAATATACAATATTATGAATTTTAAAAACATATATATGTTTTTGGTCACATATATGTCATGAGCCTAACTGATTCACATACTAAATATCCAAATTAATAGTATAACATAAGAGATTCCTTGTAGAACAAGAAGGGTTGCTAAAGGCAGCAAGTCCCTGCCTATAGTATTGTAACAACTTGCCTACAGAAATAAAGTCCAGTCCATGCTTTTAGTAGTATTTAGGCAACGTGTATTTATCAATGTTTTGATGGAGACTTATCTTCGTTTTTGTAAGGACAAATAGGAAGCCGCTCTAGTTGCACTTTAGAAATAATACATTGATTATAAAACAAGAACTCAAAAATTCTTAATTGATCCAATTCTGCTTGTTGATCAGGTGTAGATCGTAGATATTAAGAATATGATCCGTTGACTTCACCGTATCTCATGCATTCTATAAGAATGTTATGGTCCAGCATTCAAGTTGAGAAACATAAAGAAGTGATATTCTAGTTGAAACACTTATAAAGGATTCACAGCAGCTGGCTTATGAGAAGTTGTGATATTCTAGTTGAAAGACTTATAAAGGATTGATAGCCTCGCAGCTGGCTTATGAGACGTTGATCAGTATTGCAAAGAAATTCTTTTCAAATCATTGCAATCTCTAGACACTGTCATTTTTCTTGAGATGCATATTTTGTGGCTACTTAGATCTTACATATGACTGCCTTATGGGTCACTCACGTCTCTTTTACAACAACATTAATCTTTGTTTGGCACAATTCCGACTTGTTTTACGTCTCTTTAACTTTAAACCATGTGTCTTGTGTATTTAGAAGTTCTTTGTACTAATCAAAGTATAATTTTCTAAATTACTTAAAAAAAATAAGCATACTAGAAGTTCAAGTGCATTTGTTCAATAAAAGGTAATGGGCATGCATATGTACACTTAGTACATAGCTAACCATCACAATCAACTTATATATTTTAGTACGTTAGCTAGTTATGGATTTATATCATTTCCAAGACTATGTGTTGTCTTTTTTTTCATTTTTTTTAGTCTTTGCAACTCCCTTTTCAAAACGATTGTATTTCCATAATCAAGTTATGCATTTATACCATTTCCAAGACTACGTGTTGTCTTTTTTCCATTTCTTTTAGTCTTTGCAACTCCCTTTTCAGAACGATTGTACTTCCTTTACCGTATTCAAGTCCATTTCACTTAAAATGAGATAAATTAAATGTATTAGATATAGGTTGTGCCATCTTGGAAAAATCAATGGATAAGCAAGCAGAAGTGCAACGTCTCAATCTCTGAATATAAGTTATGGAGACAACTCAAGCGCTTGTTTTATATAGAAGTCGAAGAGGCAATCTTTTTTTCTAAAGTCTCAATCTCTTTGTTGATGTATTTGTAACTTCGGAATGTATTCATCTATGTATCTTATGTCTTGTAACCCAATGTTTATTCCGGGATGTATCTATTATGTAATTGAGTCATGTTGTCATGCCCCGATGTTCCGATCGGGAGGATCAATAATGTAAAAAAGTCATGTCAAGTCATTGTGGGTAACCCTTCGATTGTCTAAGGGTTAAAGTCCTCACAGTTTTGGGGCACTAGGGTTATTAGACTCTCCTAATAGAGGTCGGCCCTAGTAGGGTTTTAGTCATGCCAGGATTAGTAAATAGAGAACTGGAGTCTCTGTTTAACACACAACTCATACACACTCAAGTGTAGTGCATAGTTGAGGAAGGAGAAGATACTGGGGCTAGATAAGAAGAAGGTTACTGATGTCGGGAGATCACTTACTGTATTGGGCTTTTCTATTTTGGTGCTGATTCTATCTCTGAGGAAGTTGTGAGGTTTTCTCCATTTATGGTTTCCCTGAGGAAAAACACTGTGTTCATCGTCTCTTGTGTTTGATTGCTGTGCTTGTTATTCTCTCAGTTAAAGATCCTAATAATGCTAGCTTAATGTTGAAAAACTAACATGGTATCAGAGTTAACTTGAGAAGAAGACACTGTGTAGCTGCGGAAACTAGGGCTTCCTAGTTTGTGGATCTTCCTCCACAGATTTTCAGCAAAAGGTGGAATAACTCTCCTCCTTAGGGCGCATCTTTTTGTCGAAGAAGAATCCAATTCTGAGGTTTTCCAATTTTGGACCCGACACTACTGCCGAAAATTAGGGCTTTTCACAGAAGAGGAATTTTTCAGTGAGCCCAAGCCTGGATTGATCTCCTCCCCAAAATCGAAGTTAGGGATAAATTTCAAGGCTTTTGGGTGGACAGAACTCCAGAAAAGCAAAACCCTAATTTGCTCCTGATCCAACACTACAGGATTTTAGCTCCAAATCCAAATCTGACATCTTGACCTAGTAAGATCTAAATCTTTTGTATTTCCATTTGAGGTTCTCAGTGAAGATGTCTCATCATACCAAGCTTGATGAAAAGCTTGAGGGAGCTGATAACTTCCGAGCCTGGAAGTATAGGATCTCCCTGGTCCTGGAAGAAAATGAGTTGGACTCCTACATCCATGAGGAGGTTCCAGTTCTAGAGGGAGATGCGGCTAAGGCCTTGCATAAGAAGAAGTTGGTTATGGCAAAGAGGATCATTGCTGATTCTATCAAGGATCACCTTATCCCACAGGTGTGCTCCCTCAAAACACCTAAAGCTATCTTTGATGCCCTAACCAAATTGTTTGAAGGGAAGAACATAAACCAGAAGATGAATCTGAGGAATCAACTGAAGAATGTGAAGATTCAAAATGCAAAGACCATCCAGTCTTACTTCACAAGGGTTTATCAGATCAAGGAACAATTAGAAGCGGCAGATGAAGAAGTGGAGAATGCAGAAATTGTGATGACCACCTTGAATGGTCTCCCTAGGACATGGGACTCTTTCATTCAAGGGATCTGTGCTAGAAAGAAGTTAGTCAAGTTTAGTAGACTGTGGGAAGAATGTTCTCAAGAAGAAGCTCGGATAGCAGCTCGAGAAGAGAAGATGGGAAGTGAAGATCAAGCTCTCACAGTACAATCCAAGAAACCCAGATCCAACCATCACAGAAGTAAGTACTCTCATCACAGGAATAACTCTAGAAAGCCTAGAGTTAGGTCTAAGTTCATTTGCTATACATGTGATGAAAAAGGAAACTTTTCTAGAGATTGTCCTAAGAACAAAATTAGCTCTCACAAGAAGAAGGGAAGCAAGAGAAGACATCATGCTCATGCTGCAGAGGATGATGAACCTTCATTGAAGAGAACCGGATATGAAAGTGAAGATTCTTCAAGCGAGGATGAATATGTTTTGATCTCCGCTCTCACGGGAAACATTACTCATGGAAGTGATGATTGGCTTATTGATAGTGGGGCCTCCAAACATATGACTGGATTCAAGGAATCCTTTGTGAAACTTTCAGAACATGAATCACCTCACAAGGTGAAGCTAGGAGATGACTACCAATATCCAATAAACAGTAGTCGGGAATCTTCCTATAAGCTATACTTTGGAAAGTCTATAACAATGAAGGAAGTATTGTTTGTGCCGGGACTCAAGAAGAACCTTCTCTCCATATCAGTATTGGATGCAAAATGAATGAGGGTTGCATTCATAGATGGTCAAGTCATCATGTGGCCAAGAGGAAAGACTATTGATGATGCGGTGGTGATTGGAGAACAAGAAGGAGGTTTGTACAAATTGAAGGGCCATCCAGAACAAGCCTTGGTCCATGACACAGTAAAGCCAAGTGAACTTTGGCATAGAAGGCTTGCACATGTGCATTACATAGCACTACCTCTTGCAAGCAAAGTTGTTGAAGGTCTTCCAGAAATACAAGCAAAACATGACGGGGTCTACAAAGGATGTGCAAAAGGGAAGAACACAAAGAAGACATTTCCAAGTAGCGAAAGCAAAGCAAAAGGAATCTTGGAAATCATCCACTCCGATGTATGCAGTCCTATGTCATCAAGCTCACTAAGCGGGTATGCATATTATGTTTCTTTTATTGATGATTTTTCTAGGAAGACATGGGTTTACTTCATGAAGAACAAAGACGAAGTATTCAGCAAGTTCAAGGAATTCAAAGCCTTGATAGAGAATCACACTGAAAAGAAGATCAAGACCTTTCGATTAGATAATGGTGGAGAATTCACTTTGAATGAATTCAAAGAGCTATGTAAAGAATCAAGGATTAAGAGGGAGTTGTCCACTCCTTATAATCCACAACAGAATGGGATTGTGGAACGAAAGAATAGAACTATCATGGAAGATGCAAGAGCTATGCTTCATGATCAAGATCTTCCTATGCATCTTTGGGCTGAAGCTGCCAGAACAGCGGTGTATGTACAGAACCATACGCCACATAGAGTACTCGAGAACAAGACTCCTGAAGAAGTCTTCTCCAGCAAGAAACCGGAATTCAACCATCTCAGAATATTCAGTTGTCCTATGTACATACACATTCCAAAAGAGAAGAGAACAAAATTAGATCCTTCAGAAAAGAAGGGTATATTTGTGGGATACTCTGAAAGCTCGAAGGCTTACAGAATCTATTTCCCAGGATATAAGAAGATTGACATCAGCAGGGATGTGACATTTGATGAAGACACAGCATACAACAAATCCAGAAAAAGACCTATTGAAGAACCTGGAGAAGCAAAAGCACCCAGAATTCATGATACAACCATGAATGAAGAAACTCAAGAAGAAGATCGACAATATGAAGAACCACAAAGACCTGTAGATCCACCTCTGGATAAGAATCCTCATAAGAGGAAACTTGCTTGGGTACGTGAAATTATCCGAGGTGCGGAAAGGTATGGGGCTCCAGAAGAGAATCACAGAGAAAGAAAGAGGACCAGATCCTGCTCTGAGTATGTAGCCTTACTATGTCATTTCATTAATAAAGAACCTTCCAGTTATGAAGAAGCGGTAGAACGGAAAGAATGGAAAGATGCTATGATCGAAGAGTACCAATCGATCATGAAGAATGATGTTTGGGATGTTGTCCCAAGACCAGAAGGGAAGTTAGTTGTAACTTCCAAATGGATCTACAAGATCAAGCATGTTGCAGACGGTAGAATTGAAAAATATAAGGCAAGATTTGTGGCTTGGGGTTTCTCTTAGAAAGAAGGAATAGACTATGAAGAAACCTTTGCACCTATAGCCAGATACACTTCCATCAGATCAGTACTTGCTCTGGCTGCAGTAATGAAATGGAAGATACACCAGATGGATGTCAAGACTGCCTTCTTGAATGGTGTAGTGGAAGAGGAAGTGTATGTAGAACAACCACTCAGTTTTGAGACACATGATAGAGAGTCTCATGTATGCAGATTGAAGAAAGCCTTGTACGGTTTGAAACAGGCACCCAGGACTTGGTACAGCAGAATTGAAAGCTTTCTATCTAGTTTGGGCTTTACCAAAAGTAAAGTAGATTCCAACCTTTACTACAAGGTTGAAGATGGCAACCCAGTGATGCTTCTACTATACGTAGATGATATATTTGTGACAGGCATGGATGGGTTGATTGCTGATAAGAAGAGAAAGCTTGTTGTCGAGTTCGAAATGAAGGACTTAGGTATGATGCATTATTTTCTAGGTATGGAGGTGTGGCAGAGTGCAGATGGAATCTTCCTTGGACAAGGGAAGTATGTAATAGAGATCCTGAAGAGGTTTGGGATGATGGACTGCAAGGCTATGGCCACACCTATGGCATCGAACTTGAAGCTATTGAGTGATGCTTCATCAGAGACGGTTGATGCTACAATGTATCGTCAGATGATTGGGTCCTTGATGTACCTGACAAACATAAGACCAGACATTTGCTTTGCTGTGAACGCCTTGAGCCAGTTCTTGACAGATCTGAGAAATGTTCACTTGATTGCTGCAAAGAATATCTTGAGGTACCTGAGGGGTATAGTTGATTATGGACTCAAGTATGATGTGAATCAGAAAATTAACCTGGAGGGTTATGTTGATTCAGATTGGGCAGGCAGTGCCATTGATAAGAAGAGCACTTCAGGGTGTTGCTTCAGTATGGGATCAGGTGTGATCTCTTGGTTTAGCAGGAAGCAATCCTGTGTGGCACTGAGTACAGCTGAAGTAGAGTATGTCACAGCTTGTTTAGCTAGTTGTGAGGCAGTATGGCTGAGGAAGCTACTGTTTTATTTATTTGATCTCCAGTTGGATGCTACTTGTATACATTGTGACAACCAGAGTTGCGTAAAGTTGTCAGAGAATACAGTGTTCCATGACAAGTCGAAGCATATCGAGATCAAGTATCACTATATCAGGGATATGGTGCAGAGGGGAGTAGTGAAGCTCCAGTATTTTGTGACAAAGGAACATATAGCTGATGTATTGACAAAGCCACTGGCTAGGCTGAAGTTCGAGTACTTCATGGAGAAGCTTGGTGTTTTCCAGATCGAGGTTTCCTCCAAGGGAAAGTGATGAGACCCATAGCCATTCTGACATGGTGAGAGGATTCGTTCCTTCCATGGTCAGATGTAAGGGCTAAGACATTCTGTCATGGTTAGAGGATTTAGGTTCCTTCCATGTTAGATATGAGTGATGGCCATTCTGTCGAGTAGGACAGATGTAAAGGAAACTGCCATTCTGGGAATGGAGGCACCTGGTTAGTTACCAAGAAAACTTAGTCTAGGACTGAGAAGCCATTCTGATGTGATAGAGGGATGTGTTCCCACTTGATCAGATGTAAGGGTTGAACCATTCTGTCATGGCTAAAGGATTAATTTCCTCCTATGTCATATGTGAGTGTTGGCCATTCTGTCAAGTAGGATAGATGTAAGGGCAACTGCCATTCTAGGAATGGAGGCACCTGGTCAGTTACTAGGTAGCTCAGTCTAGGACTAGGGGCCATTTTGATGTGATGATAGGATTAGTTCCTACAAGATCAGATGTGAGTGCATGCCCTTTCGATGCGATGCATTTACACATGGTCGAATGTAAGTGCATAACCTTTCTGACAAGATGAGGCCGGATATAAGTGCTGAGCCATTCTGGCGCGATGTGTTTACACATGGTCGGATATGAGTGCTGTTCCTTTCTGACAAGATGAGGTCGGATTTAAGTACAGTGCCTTTCTGACAAGATGGGGTCGGATGTAAGTGCAGAGCCTTTTTGATGCGATGTTCTTGCACATGATCGGATATAAGTGCTGAGCCTTTCTGACAAGATGAGGTCAGATGTGAGTGTTGGGCCTTTTTGACAAGATGCGGTCAGATGTGAGAGATGTGAGTGCTGGGCGTGCCTTTCTGACAAGATGTGGTCAGATGTAAGAGCTGGGTGGGCCATTCTGACTTAAGTGTCAGATATAAGCACCGATGAAGACCTACATGAAGGGTAGGCCTACAGGATTGACTCTGTAGAACTTCATGTGACGAGAAGAATCGAGATAGCACCATTATGAGATAGCAGATGATGATCCAGACTTGATGATTATCCAGATCAAGTGATCCAGATGAGATGATCCAGACTTGATGATGATCCAGATCAAGTGACGATCGAGTTGTGATGATGATCCAGAACAAGTGATCCAGATGTGATGATGATCCAGACTTGATGATGATCTAGATCGAGTGATGATCCAACAATGATGAGCCAGTAGTCATTATGATGCAGATCCTGTGATGAAGAAGACTTGAAGAAGAAGATGACTTGAAGACTCAGAAGACTCGAAGATGAACAAGACTTGAAGACAAAGAAGACTTGAATACTAAAGAAGACTTGAAGATGATCTAGTTGATGCAGAGAAGAAGACCAATGCTAAAAATTGTGTCAAAAGAATACCTTCTTAGTTAAGAGGGAGTGTTGATGTATTTGTAACTTCGGAATGTATTCATATATGTATCTTATGTCTTGTAACCTGATGTTTATTCCAGGATGTATCTATTATGTAATTGAGTCATGTTGCCATGCCCCGATGTTTCGATCGGGAGGATCAATAATGTAAACAAGTCATGTCAAGTCATTGTGGGTAACCCTCCGATTGTCTAAGGGTTAAAGTCCCTGCAGTTTCGGGGCACTAGGGTTATTAGACTCTCCTAGTAGAGGTCGGCCCTAGTACAGTTTTAGTCATGCCGGGATTAGTATAAATAGAGAACTAGAGTCTCTATTTAACACACAACTCATACACACTCAAGTGTAGCGCATAGTTGAGGAAGGAGAAGACACTAGGGCTAGATAAGAAGAAGGTTACTGCTGTCGGGAGATCACTTACTGTATTGGGCTTTTCTATTTTGGTGTTGATTCTATCTCTGAGGAAGCTGCATGGTTTTCTCCATTTATGGTTTCCCCGAGGAAAAACACTATGTTCATTGTCTCTTGTGTTTGATTGTTGTGCTTGTTATTCTCTCAGTTAAAGATCCTAATAATGCTAGCTTAATGTTGAAAAACTAGCACTCTGAATATAAGTTATGGAGACAACTCAAGCGGTCGTTTTAAATAGAACTCGAAGAGGCACTCAATCTATGAATATAAGTTATGTAGTCTTTTTTTCTAAAGTCTCAATCTCTGAATATAAGTTATGGAGACAACTCAAGCGCTCGTTTTAAATAGAACTCGAAGAGGTGGAGTCTTTTTTTTCCAAAGTCTCAAATCTGTGAATATAAGTTATGGAGACAACTCAAGTGCTCGTTCTAAATAAAACTCGAAGAGGCACAGTCTTTTTTCTAAATGTCTCAAGACTCATATGCATATAATCATGTGTGCACTACGTCTTCATACTGAATGTGCAAATTGAGTAGAATTGATAACCATTTCACACAACAATATACACATAACCATTGCGTGGGGGGGACCCATTAAACTAGGAGTCATTTGGCTCTCGACTGCGACATATTAAATGAAACATTTATCAGAAATATCCTGCCAAGATCATGACTTCTTTGATATCCTCGACGTATAAGTGCTATTACTCTCGTGTAGATTTTGCATGGTGCACAAGGTTATCTAGAGTTGTTTAATGGCATTGTTGTCTTCCTCGTGGCTCCATGGTGGAGTGTCTTGCTAACCTGGCCTCTGTATGGCCTCTCTCTGGCTTCTAGTCAACTCCAAGGACAACACCATTAATGGATTTGATTTCATGTTTAATGTAATCATGATAGAATGAAACTTTGATGTGATAATTCAAACTTTACACTTAATATTTCTAATTTTATGTGCAAAAGTAGATTTATCAGAAATACATGAGAGTATGAAACTTTGATGTGATAATTCAAGACACAATTAAGTGATAATGAATCATAATGTCCTGATAAAATTTTAATTCTAAAACAAATTAATATTTAATTTAAAATAATTGTTTTTATCTCTCTTTTAAAATAAGACTTACATGTTGTTTAGACATCATGTGTTTGAGACCCTTGGAAGTCTGTTACATGAACAGAATGTGCGTCGCCTCCCAATTGTCAAATAGCATATGACATCTAGAAGTCTATTGCATGAACAGAATGTGCGTCTCCTCCCAATTATCAAATAGCATATGACATCTGGCCATTCCTGGTTTCTTTGGAGTATGCATAAGCTTTCAAATGACATTACACTAGAATTCTACACAACGATTCTTTGCATTACAAGTTCTTCAATGGAATTTTATGCTTTTACGTTCTCTCAGAGGATGTTTTTCAGATAGAATGACATACTTGGACTCTGCCTAGCAACCAAAATACTAGGAAAATCAAATATCTCCATCTTTAATCCATAATCACTATGGGCCTCAACAGTGGAAAGACAATGGCATCGCCTAACAACCAAAAAACTGGGAAAATCGAATATCTCCAGCTTTAATCTATATTAATCACTACGGGACTCAACAGTGGAACGACAATGGCAGCCAAGAGTTCTGCCAACTAGAAATCCACGATGCCTTTGGCCAAGAAGAGGGTTAATCTTAATGACCCAAATGCCATCAAGCATCTCCTTGATGAAATGGCCTCGGAGGTAAATAAATCTCAAACCTCATTTAGAACAATGAATAATCGTTAAAGATCTCCATAAATCCCAATAGCGTTTCGTATCAATGTTTGTTTGTTCATTTTTAAGGTGGCTACTGTTGAATTTTAAGGTCAAGGCTTGTATGACTGATGCAATTTCACAAAAAGGGGGTGATTAATATTTGTTGTATCCTCCAGCTCCTTTGACCCATTTTAGCCTTTATAGACACTCATATAAAGCTCAATTTTCAACTGTCATCGCTAGAGACTGTAAAACCCTGCAAAACAAATAGTGTCACGATAGCCATAAGAGAAATAGTTTAGCCTGCGTCTATCCCACACCCATTAAACTCTTGTAACATGTCTGCTAGTTTTTTTTGTAAAATGGGCTACAGTTTTTTTATGTCTAAGTTTTATTCTCTATTCATCATTGGACAGAGCTATTTGCAATCCCAAGACCCTTTGTTTAACTTGTTGCACACAAATCCAATGTCTAGCCTACATACAACAAATACTTGAATGAAATAAAAATAAAAGTTATAAACTAGGCGTTTCTCAGTCACTAAGGTAGGGTTTTCTCTTAATGCTTTCATAACAATAGGTAATTGAGCTTACTTAGTTGTTTTTAGCTCTTTTATTTATCCAGAAATATGTGGCATGCACATGCGTGGCTTCTTTTCACTAATTCTCTAAGCATAGGCGTGCTCTTTTCTTTCGGCAGTTGTTGTAGAATTAGTTCCAAAAACAAAGAGCTATGATAAGGAACAATTACAAACAAGAACAAAAGGTATGAGAGCTAGAGTGACTCTTTAATTGTCCTGCTTTGGATTTGAATCCGAATTTGTCCCCATGGCATTTTGAACCTTATTATTTTACTTCATATTCTTCTTAGTGTTCTGTATTTTGATTGTTGGGCACAACTTGTTGAACAAATATTGGGACTTGTAAGGGAGGATTAGGTTGGACCATGTTGGCTTGAGTTGGAGGTAACTAATTTCATGGTGCCAGAGCTACTGTCAGATGGCCAGGAAATGGATAATAAGGGGTTTTTTTAGGCTCGCCATATCGCGTTGCAAATTTTCACCTCATTGAATAAACAGGTGGTTAAGCTTCTTCAAGTATGAATTCTTCAACAATGAAGGCTTTGTTACTGAATGCCAAAGAACCAAGCTTCATGTACAAAGGTGGACGCCAAAGAACCAAGCTTCATGTACAGATTTTCATGGACAGAGGTGGATGCCAAAGAACCAAGCATCATGTACAGAGGTTGTGATGGCCGTGTTACATGATGCACAAATCAACAAAGAAGTGAGAGCAGCATGATGCACAAATCAACAAAGAAGTGAGAGCAGCACGATGCACAAATCAACAAAGAAGTGAGAGCAGCCTCAATCTTGTGGGTTTTGATGGTTCACTAAGTGGAAGATGTGAGCAGTGGAAGATCAAGGCGGTGGGCTGTGGGCAGTGGTGGTATGAGGTGTTCACCCTATGAACAAACATTTAATGCTGGGAACTAATGCTAATGTGAGGGATAGCATTACTCTAAAAGATATAAACACAGTAAAAATAGAAAAATGTATTGTAATATTTCACAATATTCAAAGGAAAAATTCCCTCTTGCCTCGATATGAGGCCAAATAAGAGGTCCAAATTGTTGATTGGACGAGAAAACGGTGTTGTATTCTTTTGTAAGAAGGATAAGTTGTTTATTGGTTGAAGAAACGGTGTTGCATATTTTTTAATGGAAACTTAGAATACATTTTTAAAATATGTTTTTGGTCCTCGTGAAGACTAATTGAAACGGCGACAAGCCAATTCATAGAGTCCCTGCTAGCCAAGGGCAGGGACTAATAAAGCAATGTGTTGAATACATAATATGGTCGTTGATTACATGATTGAAACTTTCTGACATTTATATTCTTATGGTGATTGTACAAGTTGTGTATTTTAATGATTACAAATAATTTACTTTATACCCTAAGTTCTATGTTATATGGATGAATATGTTAGGATGTGTTTTGATGTTGTCTGTTGGTTTGATGCAATATTGTACTTAGAGTCATAATGATTATTATTATAACATTTTTTGGGCACTTATACATGTAACATGATTTCATTAGATTTTTGTAATATTGCACATGGGGGAGTTAATTGGTGGTGATATGTGTCTCATGTAACATTGTCCTACATTATTATGTCATTCTTATCAACCCCTTTTCTCTTATCCCTGATGAGCTCATGGAATCAACCTTTATGAATTAGTTGATCTCCACCCTTGATTATTCCTTATGATCAATGGTGAAGGTTTCTTCGAGTTACTATAAATTTAGGCAATTGGTCTTGAATCAAGTAAGACTGGAGGGTGGATTATGGTATTAATTAGTTGCATGAACTCTATGGGTCCTTAGGATAGCATACATATCCTTGAGAGCTGCATGTAAATGTATATGTGACCTCTACTAGTCATAATTGGGAGGAGTTGGTTGGAGAATAAGAAGGCCTTGCTTCCATAGATCTTTCTCCACCTTGGGGCTTTACCATGTAAATTCAATGTCTCCCCTTTCTCGTTTGTTAGAATTTGAGATAGGATAGATCTTGGCTATATGTTTCTACATATCTTTTATGGTCTTCCATGGTATTAGAGGAATTAGATATAAGCCCTTGGATTATCTTCTTTGTTTGATGAAATATTATATAGGAAATATATCTATTCACATTCCATGAGCATTCAACAATAGTTATTGAACGTATTTTAGCATTAAGATTACAATTAGGCCTAGATTATTTTTTGGATCTACTAGTCTAAATCTCCAAATCTAATTTTTCTAGCCCAATTTTTCCATAGATTTGAAAATCTAGATCTATATCACATGTTAATTTTTGTTTCAAATTCTAAGTTGTGTTTTCTAGATCTGAGATTACCATTACATACAAAGTATGTTAATTTGTTAAGATCACCATTCATTTCATTAAATTTAGTCTTTGTTTGGGTTAGATATAATATTGAAGGTTCATTTGTGCACTTCATATTTATACAAATTAGTGAGTTTTTTGGTTGGTCTAACCATATAGATGTATCAAGTGTGGTCCAATTAACCATTATCGACCATTTGTTTACCAAAATGGGATTCATTTCCTCATTAATTTAGAATTTCTTCTCACAAACATGGGTAGTCAATTCACTGTAATATTTTTTTCAACAATATACCAAATGAATTTCATATCAAATAACATGCATTTTATCATGTGGTTATAATAATATGTTATGCATTTGTTTTTTATGATGTCTTGGGTTCAAAACCCATTTTATTTCAAACTTAAATAATTCTTTGTTGAATATCTTTGTCCTTTGGAGGACCCACCACATCACTAGTACATGTACTCATCCACCCAACTAGTGTGTGCCAAATTAGTAGGTACATCTAAATAAAACTTACAAACTTAGCTACCTCATGTTATTTGTTTGACAAAATAATATATTTCCACATAAGTTAGATGCCTTAAGAAACCACTCACACAAACATATTAAAGATATACACAACAATGTATGCCTCAAAGAGGGAAACAATCCATGGCCCCAACCAATGTGACCACTTTAGGCAATATATTAATGCAAAAGGAAAATATTTTACATATGAATTTTTCATAATTAATAATAAGCAAATGATCTTTAAATGGAGATCATGGACTAATAGAGTGTTAAGCCATGGATCAATAGAGCTATTAGTATCTAAGAGAAGATGAATCATAAGATCACTTTATCTCTAGAACATACCGTGACTATTGGATTGCATAAGTACAAATGCATACTAGTGCATCATCACATGAAGTTGTGTAATGAACATAAAAAAGATAATAATTAAATAATTAAATAATTAATAGGTAGGTTAATTAAGTTATTATGAAATGAGGTGTCTCCTCAACATCAAGTGTCCAAGCCATATTTAATGCCAAGACATCATTGTAATCTTTTATCCATCCAATTATCAATATATATATATATATATATATATTCCCTATTAATGGCTTATCTAATATTCTAGGTGTTCTGGTAATATTCATTGTGTGAACGAATAAATATTCGCTTCAATGGTATCAGAGCCTCTCGGTTCTCGACACCAGCCTACCACCACTCCCAACTACCTCCGCTGCACCCACCTCCTCTTTACCTTCCCCGCGCTCACACTGCACTCCATGCCATCTCCCACTCCCGTTGCTCTCCATCTGTCGCCTGCTCCACATCTCCCTTCATCCTTCTTTCCATCTCCCACTCTCGCCGCTCTCCACCCACGCTGCCTCCATCATCTACATTTATAAAATATACATTTTCTACATTGCATTCCTGCTTTTCATCTTCCTTGCTCTTCCATTGGAATCAGAGCCAATTTGTGATCCAGGCCTTTGGCCATATCGTGATTTTTAATCATAACCCTAGGGAGTCCCTAAATTTGTGGTCTTTAACCAAGTAAAAGAAGAAAAGAAAGTCAAAATAAAAAAATAAAAAGCAAGAAGTAAAAAAAAGGAGAGAAGAAGAAGGAAAATGATGCCATAAAAAAAGGAAAGTAAAAAAAATGTAAAAAAAAAGAGTAAAATCACAAGTGGTTTCTCCACCCACCGTTTTGTTTTGATAAGTGGTTTTTTAATTCTAGGGTTTAAACCCTAATTCCCCTATATTATTATTTTTAAATAATAATTGGTAATATATTTTATTTGTTATTATTACTAAATTTTTAATAATAATAGTAAATAATAATAATAATAATAATTACTTAATAATTATTATTTAATAATTGTGTTATTTACAATTATACTTTATACAAAAAAACGAGGAGCAAAAAAATAAAAGGGAAGAAGAGTCAAAGTAAAAAAAATAAATTATTATTATTATTATTATTGAAAAAAAAGAAGAAGAAGAAGGTTATTTAACCTAATACAAAGAAAACAAAATCGAAGAAAATCGAAGACCATCTATAGTCCACACGACCATCTAGTGTCAAAGAAATCAGAGATCATGGAATTTGGTTTGCGACTACAAATAGAGAAATTAGAAGCCAAGTTAAAGTTCTATCAAAGAGACAACGAAGATTTACGCGACAAGAATAAAAATTTGGAAGTAATAATTGAAATACATAAGATAGAAGAAAAGTACAAGGAAAAAAACATTTCCAACCAGAAAAATCATATGGAAAAATTATCTGCGCAAATTGAAGAATTAAAAGACGAAAATGATTTCAATCAGAGATTGAAAAATCAAGATATAAAGAAAGAAATAAATGATTACGAAGAGGAAATAATACGCTTGAACAAAATCATTAGCGACAAGGATGAAGAATTGACGCATATATGACATAAATTAGAAAATCAAGAATCAAAGGTCGGCCAATGTCGACAACAGATAAAAGTTCTTCAACAACAAAATAACGACTCCAAAAAGTCACACAAGTTGGAGATCGCAAAGAGTAATAAAACACTATCCAACAATTCCAAATAAATTTTCAGATTAAGAAATCATAACAAGACACTTGTCACAAAAATTAAGAAGTTGAAAAATAGTCAGAAGATAGAACAATCTACAGAAGACATTGAAGGAAAACTTCTAGACAAGCAGGAAGAAATTAGCTACATCAGATGTCATAACGAAGATATTAAGGAACAACTTGAGAACTCTAAAGATGACAGGAAATTGAAAGTAGAATTGTTTAAGAAGTTTCAAAATGATAACATGCAGTTAGAAAACAAGTTGGAAAATATACATAACGAAACCTTAAAACATCAAGTGATGAAAATACAACTTTCAGCTCAAATCAATGCTCAAAATACGACACTCATAAAAGAAAATAACATTGTGAAAATTCCCTATCGACACCCCAACCATAAAAAATGATATCCTAAAAAGTGGGAACTGTAGAAATCTAATGGTACCAATTTGATTAAAGTGCCTAACAATCTATCAGTATGGAATGCCAACAGTGCACAACAAATCAATTTGGGATGGATTGATTTGTCCATATATCGAAAGTTATGTTCAACTCTTAGTAGTTCGTATCGATACGAATCGTCAGCTACGACACCACAAAAATGAATCGTTACAAGTTTATCTTAACTAACTTCTAGGTTTCTAAATATCCTAGCATTCCCCTTAAGAACAACTTGGGATATGATTGAAGGATTTACAAAGGTGACATAATAGGAGAAGGATAGAGGAATGAGAGCATACCCCCCCTTGGTAACAACTTCTTGAAATCCTGACATAAATCAAAGTTTGGAAAACTTCACTTTTGTAAGAGATTTTCTGAAAATGTATGCAACTTGATCATCTATAGGGAAACAGATCACTCAAGAATGTGATATTGAATAAGTTTTTAAATGAAGTACATGTGTATATCAATGTGTTCATTGTGTTTGTGTTGAAGTGGATATTTGGCAAGCTTGAAGACATTTTGATTGACGCACTAGAGTGTGGTCGGATGTTTCTTCTAGAATCCAAACTCTGAAAAGATCTATCGAAGTTGTAAGGCTTGTTGAATTGCATTAAATGTGGCTCGATAATTTACTTTTTCTAAAGAAAGAAAAAAGACTTTATTGCTTCTTACAAGCCCAAGTGACAGTTCCATAACTAAGATTAAAAACAAAACTTGCAATATAATTTTGATCATTATATTCACTAACCCAATTAGAATCAATGAAACCAACCAATAAAGGATACCCCTATGAAATGTACTATGTTCTAAATTAAATTGTAACTTAGATATACCGAAGTATCATTTTTGTTGTTTTACAATGGCTTTCATGGGTCATTTGAATATACCAAGCAACAAGACAAACAACAAATGAAATATCAAGATGGGTACTAGTCAAATACAAAAGGATACCAACTAATTAATAGTAGAAAGTGGCCTCTACTTCGAGTGTAGTACAAGTGGCAACAATTTTTTGAAAGAAATGTAACTTCGGAAGATGTTATATTATACTTTTATTATATTCCTCCTTCAGAGATGTTATTCCTATGTTCGGATATGTCCTTGATGTAATTGGTCATGTAAAATTCATAAGGTAAAACCTTTGTTGTAAGTTGGGGAAATAGTACCCACAAAAGTATCTTATAAATGTTATTTGAGGTCTTCCTAGGTAGGTCAGCCCTAATTAGAGAAACAAGCTTACCTAGTTAGGTAATTAAGTCACTCACCGGATGAATATAAATAGGTGAGGCACCTCTCTCTCTTACACACACTTCTCACTCAAGCAATGCGCACGAGAGAGAGAGAGAGAGAGAGAGAGAGAGAGAGAGAGAGAGAGAGAGGAAGTATATTGCGAAAAGGGAGCTGATACTATTATTCTTTGGGTTTTACATTATACTTGGTTGAATTCTATATAGATGAATTTTTGTTGGGTTTTCTACCCCATGGGGGTTTCTTGGGATAAATCTTTGTGTTCTTTTGTGTGGTTGTGATTGCCTTTCTTCCAGTGATCCTTTGCTTATGGTTATGATGTTATGATGCTAAATGTTTTAATATATTGTATAACCATAAAAATTCTAACATGGTATCATATCCACCATGAAATAATTATTTGTGCAGTTGAAACACTGCTACCACTATAGCTACTCGAGATTAGGGTTTCATGCTTGAAAACCCTAGAAGGAAAAATCTAGTCATCTTGGAATTTCCGTATAACTCGAGTTTAGAAAATTATTAGGAGCTTAAAATTGGATAGGCATAATATGAAATATTTTTGTACCTTGTTTGCGAGTTTCAGCCTCCAACTCTCTATAATTTAGGAGATATGATCCCTACAAATAAGGGTTCCAGCCTCTTCTAGAATTCAGTCTTAAATAGGTGACCTAGAGAGAATAGTTATATCTAGGGCTAGGAAGGTCCAAATTTTTTTTTGCAAGATGTTTCATATAGGGTATGGATTTTAGGTTATGTGGTTCACCTTTTAGACCCCAAAGTTGAAACAATGACACGTGGAAATCATTCAAGTTCGTTATAGTGAACTAGTCCTCAAACAGGCCACCTTGGGAAGGCTTATCAGAAGTTCCACTTGGGGAATCCAATTCTGCTCTAACCTATGGAGTTGAAAAGAATCATATCATGATATCTCCATATGAAGTTGCAGACTTTGAGGAGTAGGAATTTTGGAAATACATCAGAATCAAGATCAGAAAATTATGTAGAAGAAATTGCAGAAAACTAGGGCTTCATGTTATGGGAACTTCCCTACACCGACCAGTTGAAAAAGGAGGAATAGAAAACTCACCCTAATAGGCCGCATATATCTATGGAAGAAGGTTCTCATTATGTGGATTTTCAATTTTTGACCTAACATTGTTGTTGGGGAAAACTAGGGCATCAAATATTTTGCATTTTTGTCCTCAGTTTTAGGAAAAGGAGTATGCTGCTCATCTCACCTTGAGGAGGTGCATCTTTGTATCCAATCAGATATGAAAGTTACCTAAGTTGGAAAATGATATTTTCTCTTTAAAACCCTAGTTCCACCACAAGCAGTCTTCTAGAAAAGATTTCAAGAAAGCATCAAGTTGAAGCAATCCCATTGCTAAGTTCTATCCTCTCTATTTCCATTTAAGGTTCTCATTTTTATCATGATGACAAATAGTACCAAGCTTGAGGACAAGCTTGAAGGATCCAAGAACTTTTGAACATGGAAGTATAGAGTGATTCTCATACTTGAAGAAGCATGAATTGGAGAACTACGTCAAAAAATAAGCTGCAGATCTAGAGGGAGATGAAGACAAAGCAAAGCACAAGAAGGACTTAGTCAAATCCAAGAGGATTATTTATGTCTCCATTGGATCTCACATGTATCATCCTTGAAGAATCCCAAGGATATGTTTGATTCAATGAACAGCTTGTACAAAGGAAATAATTTCAACAGGAATATGACCTTGAGAATGCAACTCAAGGATGTGAAGATGAAAATGTCAGAAAGTGTTTAATCTTACTTCACAAGAATCTCTCAGATCAAGGAGTAACTAGAAGTCATTGAAGACAATTTCAAAGAAGTATAAGCGAAGATTACAACCTTGAATGGTCTCCCAAGTTCATGGGAATCGTCCATTCAAGGGATTTGTTCTAAAAGGAATTTCACCTGGAGGAATGCACGTAGGAAGAAGCTCGATTGATAGAAAAATAAGAAGATATGGATGAATATGGAAATCAACCCCGAACAATTCATGCCAAGAAGAGAAATAATAAGAAGGAATAACGTTCTCGTAAGAATAAAAGGACTTCATCAGAAGGACCTCTCACAACTCGAATGTTTTAGTTTTGATGAGAAAGGACACCTTGCAAAAGAATGTCCCCAAAATAAAAAATGGAAGGATGATATGATCAAGAAGTACCACTTGATCATGTAGAATGATGTTTGGAGACCTGAAGGGAAGTTTTGTAAAGTATTCCAAGTAGATCCACAAGATCAAACATACAACAGATGGAAGTATCAAGAGATACAAAGCAAGGTTCATGGATTCTCTCTGAAAGAGGGAGTCGATTATGAAAATACATTGTTCTAGGGGCTAGACACACCTCTCAAGTGGTGGATATTACACTAGACAGTTGGTGTAATAGAAGTAGAAGAACAGATCGAGAAATCTCCAGGATTTAGGACCCTCTATAGAGAACCACCTATGCGTAGAAGGATTTGTACAAGCTTAGTAGGCACCCATGGGATAGCACATAAGGAGCTTGAGGATCAACTAGAGTGATGGACATCCCAATCTTTACTGCAACGTTGAATATAGAAGCCTACAAATGATTATAATATCATGGATGGACATTCCTATCATGGGAATGTTGTATGTAAACCACATATTCATCCCAAGGCCTTGTATTCCTCTGATTAAAGTGTCTTGAAGTTGAATGAAAGTACTATATACCACCTTCCTTTGCTCATCACTCTATCGATGGAAGGAGGTGGATCTCTTCACTTTAGTATCCATATTATCCCACAATAAAGTTTGAAATGTACATAAATAATTTAGTCCCTTTATCATAATTGATACTCCTTGGAACCACAAAGTGCACCCAAACCTTTTCAAAGAACAAACTCGCAAATTTTTGTCCATTGATGTTCTTCTTAAAAACCAATAGATTGTATATTTTATTAAATATGTCAACTACCACAAGGAAACATTCCCTCTTCTTGTTTTGACAAAACCCTAACAAAGTCCATGGATATATCCCAAAGGCATTGGAGGGACACATGAGCATCACTTAATAAAAAATATCCCATATTTACAAAAGTCATCATATCGTCATCTTGTTTATCTACTCCACTTCCGGTAAATTCATTTATAATTATTAATAATTCTTTATGAAAAAATTATCATTTGTCACAAAACCCTATATCAATAACTATAAATTCTTTTTTAATCCCCCACAATTTTAAAGTCCTCTACCCCTATTATTTATCATTACACTAAAATTGATATTGAAATAATTAAATACCTCCTTGTATCCACTCACATGATTTGTTGAACTTTAATAGTGACCCCTTGTGTGTAGAGACTAAAGGTGGATAGTATAATCCTTGCTTATTGTTGTCAGGATTTTGCTACTATAATACAATATACAATATTTCATAAATCTGTTTATTCCTTCATGCATCTTGGACCCTTGCAAGTTAGTTATAACTTAAATTCCTAACACCAAAATGCCTGATAACCTTTTATCTTCTCTAAGAAGTAGATAAACAATAAACCAAGAATGCATATCAAAGATAAACACAATATTTTATAGCGGGAAACCCAATCCAACAAAACCCACTCAGAAGGTAACTCTTTGATTCATATTCTTGGCCAATTATAACACCATTGGCCACTTTAGAGTGCCTTTAAATAGTCTTCAAATGAAGAATACCATGGGAATTGTTAAACCATGGTAACTCAATACCATGTATGAGAATACTTTGATATACTTAATGCTACTTAATCCAACAACTCCCCTCCTTGAGCTTGATTTGGTATGTAATGATCAACATAATCCCCATTAATCCCATCATGAATAAATTAATGACCCATGCCTACAACTCTTTGATATAAGTGAACCATTGAACCAAGGATATAAATGTCTAAATAAGTCTTAATAATAATCTATTTTTAAGGTCACAACCAAGCTAAACACCAATTTGGTGTATGAGATCCACTTGTTTGTGGGATAAGGGCCCCCCTCTACACAATGATGTAACTGTTAAAGTCTAGAGAGGTGTACATACCCTACCCCATCTAGATTTTAATCTATGATCTCTTAGGAGGAAACACATGTTCTTAACTTTTATACACAAAAATATGCCTTTCATACACAACAATATGAACTTTCATGTGTAATCAACACTTATCCTACAAAGCCCCGACCACTTTGTTGAGCATATGATGTTATGAAACAACATTTTCTCCTTCTTCATTTTCCACACCACTTCCTTCTCTAAACACACTTACCAGGAGTTGTACTGAGTACACTTCTTATGTTACCCTCTTGTATGCAGAGTCCAAAGTCTCCAATTTCCAACAATGAAATATTGTTACAAGTAATCAAAGAGATTAAGTTGACTATCAAGCTTGCTCACCAAATTTCTTTTTACAAAGGAATTGCTTGAAAGTTGATTTCATCCACTGCCTTCACTCTAGAAAGGTTGTCCACTCTATAAAAAATAACAAAGACGAAAATCAACAAGGACACAAAATTTACATTGAAGTGAGCAAGCAATTCTCCAACACAGAGATTCTCATACCATCACCATGCACCCAAAATCGCAAGCTACATTGGTGACTCTTGGTCCATGAACAACCAAGATCAACTGTTAAATATTGTAGACACCGTACAATCGCTACAACCAAAGCTCCAACATCCACATGCTAATACACACAATAACCAAAAAAATTTAACAGATTGGTAACTAATGGTAGCATTATCAATAGAATTTTGAATTCTGAACAATCATAGTCAAAGTTGAGACATGTCCAATCCATCCTCATCATAAACAAAAGAAACATCCAAAAATGGTAACGCCTTCAAATGTAGTAGGCACCATTCCCTCAATAAGATCAATCAGACACAAGGCACCAAGTGTATCAATGCTTAAAAGAGTTGCATGCACCACCATGCCTAAAAACTAGACCATTGACTTCATCGCTTTCCTGCCAAATATTCGAATACAAGACATCACCTATGATATGGGGTACTCAAGCAACCTCGTTTTTGAAGAGGGTGAATTTTACAATCAGGCACAATTCCACCCCTTTCCTACTTTAAAAAAAAAAATCCAACTATCTTAAGTTGTCTTAAAATGGGCCAAAATCTTAGAGGCAAATTTCCTAACAATGAGGTGGAACTATGAATTTTGTCATAATTCTTGTCGAACTCAAATATAATTTTTTGCCGAATAAGGGGCATGATTTTTTAGTTCCCCTTATCTCACGCCATAAGACACACCCGCACACTCATCATCAATGCGACCTCTTCCCTTCCAAAATATAGTGCTAATATCAAGTATGCAAGTGGATTTCTCACAGTTCTCACACTCATCATCATCGTGACTTATTCCTCTCTAAAACATGTTGTGTTGGAATCAAATCAATAGGTTTATTTCTCATATCCTCCACCCAACATGAGAATATCTCAACCCCTAAGTTTCCCGAAAAGATTATAATGGTCTCTACCACTGTAATTGTTGGTTGTGTACACCCTCATTCTAGTAGAGAAGCATCAATTACCAAGATAAGTCCATTGTAGTGGTCGGCCTCACTCTTACCTTATTAATAGGATTTCTCTTCAACTTGAATGTTATTCACATAGATCTATGTACATGAGCAATATCACCTATAGGGACACCATATATCACTATTGTCTTCTCATGATAGGTTCTATTAATGTATTTATTTTACATCACACATGTTCATTTTTTGGGTTTATTGGAGTTGTCAAAATATTAGTTATTTTAGCTCTTAGATTCTTGAGTTGAATAGTTTGAGGAGTGGTATCTAGAATAACTCTAGTATCCATTTTGTATGTCGATGTTTCAAACCAATATCAACATTCATCTTCAGGACAATAAGCCAGATTGAGTAGTAACAAATAAGTTCTGTTAATATATTTATTTTACACCTCACATTCGAGAAAATGAAGAAAATCATTAATGTCGGCTATGAAACTAAAAAGAATCTAAAACCCTAAAATTATCAACCTAAATATTTTAATAATTTTTTATTTAATAAAAAAACCTAATGTTTTTTTTATAGACAAAAACGATTATATTATAGAGTATAAAAAAAGTGGCATCTGAATGGATTGCAAACTTTTGATTTATGGAAAATCAAGAAGAGCTAAGATGTTTAACTTGTCCATGTTCTAGCCTCTAAAGTAAGTCTCTAGTGCACTAGTTATAATTAGAAATAGTTAAGAAGTCGCCTTATAGTGCACCTTAGGTCCATGTAAATAAGTGCCTTAGTAGGTCCTCCATGTAAATAAGCCTAACTTGTTGTTATTGTGCCCGTGTAGTTCCAAAAGAAATGAGATAGAGAAACTATAGTTCAAATTAGTGCAAGTAGTTCAACCTGGCCTCGAAAGAGAAATTCTTTGGCACTTTCAACTTGTAGTTTTCCAATGAGTCAAACAAGCAAAACCAAGTAAATGGGTGCTATGGGAGATTTAATGAAATGGATGAAGATGGAAAAGGTAAATAGGTGGAGGGACCATAGAAAGGGGGAGAAGCTTTAAAGCAAAGTACTTTATCAAGGTATGGGTAAGTACTTTAGCAAGGTATGGGTAGGGAGAACCAATTTGCATCACACACTTACATAAAAGTAGTTCATTCATCATAATAGACACTTAAGTACTCTCATGTGTACTCACCATCAACTATTTAATGCCCATGCCACAATCATACATCCCACCATGGTATCTACAAGAATATAAGCATAATCATCATCATACATCTATGGCATCAAAATAATACTGGCATATACTTCTGTCTGACTGATAAATCATAAATCCCTCATCAACACCGGAGAAGCAACTGGAGAAGCAAAATCACAAAGCAAAAATATGTCCTCATGTACCCATACTGTATGTGGTACAACAGGGGTCCATCAAAATTTGAGGATGTTAGAATAAAAAAAGCAAATGTAAAATCTAGAAGATGACAAAAGTAATATTGATATCATATTATGTGCCACATCATCATCGGGCAGTGGTAGGAAGAGTTGATTTCCCATGTGAATTCTAGCCTTAATAACCAGCATTGTAAAGTGACCTACTCCTGAGATAGTAGTTATATAGACAAATACAAAGTCTTCGGCCTGCAGAAAGGATATGTAACAACATTGAATTCTACTACATAATACAGCAGTTATAACATTAAGAATAATAATAGACCAGCCATAGATTCTCTCACGACTCAACTTCTGGATTGTATCTTTAAAAGTAGATAGAGGGTTGTGCACACGTCTCTACGTCCGCTAGTAAGGTCCATATAATCTAAAACGTATCTAAGAAATACCTGCCTAAGATGAGTCATCTCAGCATCAGATGGTTAGTGTCCACAAGGCCTACGGTAACTCCAGCTTGTTTGATTGTTGGGGCATAGTCTAACTAATTGCATATCTAAGTTATAAAGGGTCAAAAGTCCTGAGAATGGGGATATGGTTCATGCGTGAATGGAAGATCTTCAGACATAATCTGTAATGAAGGCCAGGGGCAGCTCGCGACTTGGTAATCCTGTAAACAACATGCTCATAATCCTACTTCCACTAGGGAAACTTCATCGGAAGGTATGGCTCATATAGCAGAAAATCCACCACTTTTCGTGCCCCAACGAGAGCCGGAGACCTATCCAACCCTAGAAAAACAATTTGTTATATTATACAACAATGGGCAATGAAAAATGAAATTATCTTTTTTATGTGGTATCTTTTAATTAGATGAGAAAAATGCCAATGAAAAGTCAAAATTATATATGCCATTAGAATATATAAACAACTCGAAATAACCCCCGATCACTGGTCTGGAGCAGGGGTTCACTTTGTGTAGGAGGCTCTGGTTGAACAGTTTCAAGTAGAACAATGTATATATGCGGGACCTAATGCTGGAATGGACGCCATCCTACTGCCACGAGGGAAAATTCCGAAAAGGGCCATGTTCATGTCATAAAAAATCCACTTTTCTTACCCAGTAAGCCAATCTCACTACGACCCTATCCCTTGCCCTCAAAAGGACAAGCCCTCTGGACCTCTAGGTCCTTAAATTCAAGACCTTCCCTAGAAATACATCCTCATATATAGGGTGCTACAGTTACCTTGCCTCATTCACTTCTTTATCCATCATAGCGCGCATACCGGCTTGCCCATAAGGAACGGGTAAACCTACACGTGTATTCTGCTATAATATAAACCTACACATATTCTGTGATTAAAGGTAAGGCGTTTGGGTTGGAAGAAAGGTAAGGTTAGGAGGACCCCGCTTGGCTTGGGTAGAATACCATTAGGAAATATTTAGTAGCCGAAAAATCAAATTTACCTTAGTTAAGTCTCTGATTACTAGTTTTTGAATTAGAAGAGAATTTGGAAAGCTCAGTTGTTGTTTTAAAGCTGGTATGCATCGTTGTATCCACGTGGTTATTAGGTGAATGTAATAATGAGAAACTTGTAGTACACCCAGGTTGTCCCTGTTTTTTTAGTAATGAAGTAGGAGTTCTAGTTTAAGGGGACCAGCAGACCCTATCTATCTAGGTGCCATATTAAAATTATGTTGATATAGGAAGGACCATAGAGAGGATGGGTAGCATTAGTAACAGGTTAAGACCGAGTAGTAGGATATCTTCCAATTTGATGGTTGTATCCGGGTTGTAACTTTAAGGACCTATTGTAACTTTGATGACCTATGAGGAGTTGGTGTTATGGTTCTATGATTCATATGATGATTCACAATTTTATGATCATATGCCATTCATAAACATAAAGCTAGTCATTGCTAGAGGTGCTAGTATCCATGAATTCTAGTCAGTGCATGAAAAGCTATGGTCAATGAAGCTAGTCATAGACACTCTCTCTCATAAAACTGCTCATTGCAGGTCTGCTGCAAGCTCTAGTCGGTGCATGAATGATGCTCTACTCAGTGAATCAAGCTTTAGTGCATGAAGCTAGGGTTGTTGTATACAGTAAGTGCATAAATAATGCTCTGGTCGATCCATGAAGCTCTGCTCGGTGTCAAGTTGTTTGTGCTTCTAGCCGCTAGTTGATTAGGAGTCGATCCCAGGTTTCGATGTTGATAGGTGGAAAGGTGGTGATCACTCGATCCAAGAATAGTCGATCCCAATAGTTATGCCAGGTAGGTAATGCACTCAATGCCCGGTACTTCCATTTCAGGAGTCAATTAGGGTGTAGGACTGATAAAGGATTTCTTCTTGGAGGATGCCCTCTTGTACGTTTTCAGAACCGATAAAACATGCTTACTTACAGATGCACATGCTTTTGATAGGTTGATAAGATAATTGGTGTATAATAACATATATAATGCAACCTGATAAATTGATCCATCTTCCAAAGAGGTGTACCCATCATTCATAGATAGAATAAATAGCTTCTTACTTGATTCTTACCTCACATCCCCTTCATACCCAGCCCCCACCATCATGCTCATAGAAGAATTAGACACGGACGAATGAGACCCAACAGGCACTGATACATAGAATTCTTATTATCTAAAGACCAAAGGGAGGGTATTTAGAAGAGGAGGATACCAGCAAAAATAAGGAGGTGGGGGCAAGGTCTACAGGGTGGGATGACTACGAACAGATCGATTAAGAAGAAGACACAACCTTTAGCATGTGATTCAGGTGCACGGATAACAATTTGAGTCTTACAAAAATACAAGACAATATCAGCTAGACGGAGAGGGGACAGAAGTTAAGAAAGAACTTGTGAGTTTGAGCTGGTGCTTAGCTGTTATCGTGTTTGGATATGCATGTATATAATGCAATCATTTGAAATATCCTTGGTAAACTCGGCCCTAGACCTTCTTACAGCCGCCTATGCACTCATCCTTGGAAACTGAAACTTAGCAGCCTTCCCCTCCTTTGTCAGGAAAGAGCGTAGCACCTTGGGAATAGAAAAATTTGAAACCTCAGCATCATACGTCGGACCTCAGATTATTACCTATGTCTTTGAAACATCCTTTTCAGCCTTCCTTTTTCACCCCCCATGGCCTCATATCTCCTCCTTGGGAATAGCCCTGGGAAATCATACTTTTGTGGGAATAGCCTTTGGAACCTATGCCTATTACCTGATTGGGAACCTCTTGACACTCAGCAGCCTTGGAACCAACATAAAACTATTGGACCGTGTAACCTCATCCCTACAGCCTTTTGTGGTGGTACTATCCCTGGTAACAACCTATGCATCAGACCTACGCCTTGGGACCACCTCATCCACCTATTTTGAAATCTCCTTACACTCAGTCATGCAGTAGCCTCTGAACTAACCTTTACCTTCCTGATCTCGAATTACACTTTAAAGACGCATGAAGCACTACCGATGTTCGCCTTTCTGTTGTCTACTTTATGAAGTCTGTATGATGTCCCCTTTATGTATGATGTTCCTAACATATCATGCCCCGCTTCCATGCTCGCTTCATCCACATGCTTACACAACTCGCACTTGCCTTCCCTTACTTCCACACTAGCCTTTAACAGGGGCCACACACACCCCCTTCATACTACCCAAGCAAGGGGAGGGGACTATAATAAGGCACTTGGTAGATAGATATGCTTGCTTACTGCTATGGCTTATATGGCTGATAAGGCTTACTGCTATGGCTTACTGATAAGGTTGATTAGATACATTAGCCCAATCCGCATGACCCATTCTTTCCGCACATTACCCATATTCCCTAGTTTGCATTCAGTCCCACATTACCCACTCCATCCACACCTGCCAACAGATTCAGGAGGGCCATACATGTGCACTTTTATGTTTGAATCTCGTAAACATATGAGTTCCTCCTTCATATTTTGACTATGAACCATCATTATACATCATGCAATCCAAGGGTGCACCATGAATCATATCCTTGGATCACAATTTTCATTTCTCCAACATCCTTAATTCAACATGTTACTCTTGTTGGAAACATATAGATTAAATTCCTAGGATCCATGAAACCACCATTTGTAAATTAAAACCACGGATTATTTTGCAAGAAAAAGATGGTTATCAACACTTCTTGTGTATGTTTGATTTTATGCTTGTAGATTTGTATCTCTTGGCCCATACAACCCCAGTGCTACAACCATTGGTCCTGATACCACCTATGACATCCCCACTCATCTACCAAACCAACGGAGGAGACGTGAAAGGGATTCCGAAATTTCACCCATAACCATAGTTGTGAATTCCACAACACATGAATATGTGTTCCAAAGTAATTAACATGTTTAAATTTAGTTAATCAGTTCCTTAATTAGCATGAGTAAATAGTTCTGACGGTTATAAGCAGTTCCAACTGTTATTCCCATCTTTCTGACATTTCCATGCATTCCTGAATTTTTTGACATCGAAAGTCGGATATCGGGATTACACAACTGGTCCTTAATAAAACTAAGCCGACATGCTGACTTTGATCATTATATTCTTCCCTTCAGAATTTACCTAGCCCTTTCAAAGTTTCTGACATCGGGAGTTGGAAATTGGAATTGCAAAATGGATTTCCAACAAAAAATCCTGACTTGTCGACTCCGACGTTTTCGGAATTGAGAGTTAGAAGTCAGAACTGGAATGCAACCAGAACTCCACATGGCAACTCCCAATCCCAAATTTAGCATCGTTGCAACAGCTTTGGTACCACATATTGGCCTTTCGATGTGGGTCTTGCCACCCCCGAACTCCATGGAATACATCGAAACTCTAACGATCCACATGTACAAATTTCTTCCACCCTCCAACTTGGAAGTCAGAAGTTGAAAACCAACCACGTCTCTACAATACAACCCAGAATCATGGTTTTTGAGTTGATATAGGTTCTAATACGATGGTCCATTCACCCATACTATGTTGATCCCGATGTCAGTACCTCGGCACTTTGACAAATCGACAATGGACCTATTGTTTAACAACATAATCAGCTGTGATTTCTCCTCCGGGAGTGGACATTGGCACTGATACTATAGCCATTGAGATTCGAGAATATTATTCCTATTTAAAAGATGTATGCAAATGAAAGTTAAACATACACAGTGAAGATGCATTTATCTACATACATGATTCATGCATAAACTAGTATATTGGTTATGATCATAACAACAATGAAATCATGCATAGAGATAAATTCATTTTCAGACTATGCACAAGCATCCAGTCAATAATTCAAGTTGGTTATTTCATTCAATTCAACATGAGAAAATAATCATCCATAACACAAACATTTTGGGCATTCATACACAACATAGACACTTATATTATAATTGAAATCATCTGAGTAACTGGCTACATGAGGGAAACGCTCCACCCAACCATAGGCACTCTGTCCAGCCTATATTATTTCAGCTAAGAGGCCACCCCTGAGTTGAGCTAAGTTATCCACTATGAAGGAACTATACAAGCTCACTCATAGACATATACACACACACTCATGCTAATCCACCACACTATTGGGTTTATCAAGCATGTAGAGAGATCTGGAAGGTGAATGCTAAGCCAGTGAGCTCGACCATAGAGCTACATGCATCTCAATTGGATTCAACCAACCTTAACACCCACATTACCTATTAGACCCAACACAAGGAAGTTCCCCTTTTCTACTACATAGTCCCTTAGGTGCCCCTTCCCTCAAATGTTATTCACGGTCGGCATAAAAAGGTTCAAGGTGCTAAAACTTTAGAGATTCTTTCTTTCATTAGGTTTATCAAGCCATTCAAGCCTCCGAACTCTCCCTAACTTCAAATTTCTCTTGACTTTTGAATTCTTGGCCACGCTAAGGTTCAACCATGAAATTCAATTTGCAGGCTTTTAACTATGGCTTCTCCCATGGTTTTTTGGGCATTGACACTCTTAATTTCACCTTAGGGTTGGCATATATATATATCCCATAATGGATTTTTTGAGCCACATGATTTTATGGGTATTTTCAACACTCTAAAACATGGATATTTCATAAGTTACAATTGCTATTGGTTTCAATGTTGGGAATGCAACACTGCTTTAAAATTGGAGTCTCATTTTCCTATCACCAGATGGAAAAGGGAGGAAGGCCAATTATCTTGAGAGAAATTGACTTTTGGGTCAAGTAAATTAAGCCCATACCCTTCCATACGAATTTCTACACTCATTCCATGCTCCATTAAACCCATGTGTTGATTTCTTAGTTAACTTCTTACAATAAAATTAAAGAAGGCTAAGGGTGTGCACTTGGGTTCTCAAGATGGCACTTGGCAATAAAGGATCGACATTATCACACCCCCTGACCTCTACCTAGTGGATAAATATAGCTCATCATATTGCTTTCCTCTATAGCCAACTCTCGGACTTTTAATTGCATTATAATTAGTTACATGGTTTTTAAATTTTACATGGCTTACAAGGACATGCCTATGAAATATAAAATGCTTGCCTTATAATTCGATAATTCACTAGCAAGGCCTTAGCCTTGAGCTCCACACTAGGAGTTATACATCGCATATACACAATGTTTGCACATCAATCCAATCGATTCCAGTGGTCAAAATGGGGCATTACAATCGGTTTGATTTCCCACCAAATAGTGAGATCACCCATCAAATATTTTTATGGCAATATGGCTTGGAAATGAGTCTGTGTTCTTTCTCCTTAGGCCACATAATTGACATAATAATGTTGAAACTCTAAAGAATTATGTAATGAGTAGTTCAAGCCGGGTGAAGCGTGAACCAAGAAGGTAGCTAAATATTATGTTCACCTTTGTGAAGTTTGAAATCATGGTAGGAAGTCTATGGCCTCATTGGAACAATAGTTAATTACCTAGTAAACAAACAATTCAAATATTGTCATCTTCAATAATATTCCTCAACAATACATTTCCCATAGAAACTAGTAGATTTGAATGGTAATTTGTTTGATCAAAGAAACCTGAAATGCCCATGCACAGCCAGAAGGAGGTATTGTTATTTTGGATTTTACATTTTAATTAATCTCACGTACAATTTTTCATTAGAAATAATTTCCTTTGTATTCACCCTATTATTGGAAAATAAGAAAAGTTGATATAGTTGTGCATTGTCATCCATAATCATTGAATAATAGATATGTATTAAAAATGAATTCCCTTTGAAAGTGGAAAATATATAGTTGTATGCACAACACTGTAAAAGGAAAGTTCATATGAGCTTGGGATTAACCATTAAGAAGAAAGTGGAACTTATAGAAGCTTTATGCCATCAAAAGTTATACCCATTCCTAAAAACTATTTGTAAAAAAGAGAAATCATTTGATGGAATTGCTCTAAGTGTTAGGGTGAGTTGTAAACAATCATAATAAAATTTCTTTATTTTCGTAGTGATTGTGTCTTAGATCCACATAAGGGGATCTTAGGTACACCCTATGTATGATGGTGATTATACGGTGCATGATTTTATGTTTGATGGCGATTCTTTATTTTGTGTCTAGTATTTGACACTAATTTGGCCAACCAACAATTACTCTAAGGGCCATATTGTACAATCCAACGAAGCTAAACACTTATTTGTATGAAGAGTTGATTGCATCATCAAATTGTAAAATAAGGGAAAGTCATTGAATTTGAGACATTGAATTGTAAAATTAAATAAAGGTGCGTCATCAAATTGTAAAAGAGACCTACTTGAAATTTGAATAAGGAGGTTATCTTCATCAAAGTTCAAATTATTGTAATATTAATTTTGGGTTGCATAATAGATTATGCCTGACACTCTAAAGTCGACATAAAAGCAAGTGAGCATGGAAACAAACAAGTGCAAACGAGTGAGTACTAGTGAGCATGAAAGTTGAAAAAAATGGTAAATGTGGAAAGCATTTACAAAATGCCAACCAAGAAGTCAAAGAACATCAGGACTCCATAAATGAACTAGATAATTGAGTTGTTGATCTTCACAAACAAATTAATCTCAAGGTTAAATTGATTGAAGCACTCCAACTAAAGTTAATTGAAAAGGAGCACGAAAGCAAATTAAGAGCATGGTCAATGCAACTTGTGATACAAATGATATAATGCAAAAAGTTGATGCTCCTTGTGACACAAATGACCTAGTACAACTAGGTGATGCAAATGGAAAACATCATATGATTACAGATTCCTTCAATAGTCATGAAAAGGAATTAGTGATAAATAACAAATTGATAAGAGTTGAAGATTAATCACAAGCAGAAGCACAAAGTGATATCAGCAACAACGAATTTGAATTCAAAGAAAACATTTATGAAGAACATCAAAAAGCAAAAATGATCCTTCCAAGATTATTGTTACACTTTGGGAAGAATTGCAATTCAACAATAATCAATATGGATTAGGATAGGCAAAAGAAAACATCTTTCATATTCCAAATTACTCCAAACCAACTCAGTTTGTGAGTGTAGGATTTCTTCTAGAAAAATTGAAGACTCTGAAATTTAATGAAGAAGTTACTCAAATAGTTGATGGTAAACACATGGAAGAAATTCTTGAATGCTAGCATTGTCATAAAGTTTGTCGTATGGATGATCAGTGTTTTGATCTCCATCCTTGTCTTTGTCATGGCAAGACAAATCATAATTGAAAGAGATGTCGAGAGAAGAAGAAATATACGAAGAAAACAGTCCATCATTGATGAATAAGTTCTTGGCAACTTAAACAAGAAGTCAAGAAGTTGCATAAGTCTTATTGTCTAGTTCAAACATGGGTAAAGAGGCATTTTAATGGTGAAATTACAAAAGAAAACAAAATTCATTCATGTATGCCAATTGATAATTTTGGGCATTACTATGTCCCATTATAAATTGGACTCCCTTATACCTTAAAGGGGGGAGTACAAAAATGAAAGAATAAATGTACTCCCTTATACCTTAAGTGGGGGAGTACAAAAATGGATGAAAGAACAAGATCAAATAAAATTGGTTAGTGGTCATTCAAAAACACCAAATACATGGCATCGAAATTCAACTATTGAAAAACAATCCAAGGCTTAAGCTTGGATCCCTTCCACATTATTTTGGCCTTCAACATGATAGGGGGAACATCAATGATGATTCTCATACTTCAAAATTCAAAGTCCTATCAATCAACAAATCAATTAACAATTAGACAAATGGTCAAGAATTAACTTACAAATCAAACCAGGGAAGTTCAACATGCCATCTAAGCTCCTCTTTAAATCATCAAATCAACATTTGGGAATTCTGCCATGGAAACTTGTCTCCTCAATAAGTTAATCAACTATTTTAGAGAGCACTCAGTGTTCCTATTTGTTCTCTAATGGCAAAATGGTGAACCTATTTGTTCACCAAAATAACAGAAGATGCCAACTTCTTCTAACAAAAATAGGGAATGTTCATACATGGCAGTCGCTCACTTCCAAAATTTCAGCTCCCATTCAAATTTCAAAATCCAAATAGGTAGTTTTTTCAGACATTTCTTCATAAAAGCTTAGTTCAAAAGTTCCATATGAAGATGATCTTAGTTATTGTTTCTTTACTAGTATAATTCTTCAGACTTATGATTGAGGGGGGAATATTAGATTATAAATCTCTACACAATCACAAAGACCTGGATCACCTATCATATGAGTTGTTATTCTTATTACTTCATGAGTAGTCATATTTATCCACTTATGAGTTGGAGCTCTAAATCTAAAGGTGACTATTATCCATATACTATATAATAACATCATTGGTATGACGATCAATGTTGAAAATGACTAAAGTTTTNTATTTATCCACTTATGAGTTGGAGCTCTAAATCTAAAGGTGACTATTATCCATATACTATATAATAACATCATTGGTATGACGATCAATGTTGAAAATGACTAAAGATTTTTCCGCCACTCTGTTTCTCATGTTTGCTTGTTCTATATTTAAACATCTTTTTTTGCGGGTCAAAGTTAAAAATTCCACGAATATTGACATTTAATACATTTAACAAATGTATCAATTCTTTATATGGCAAATCCACAAATCAATGGCAACCACAATATAGGTTGACAAATATTGCGTCGAAAAGATACAGAGTCTATGTTTTTTTTATCTATTTAAAATTCACATACTAAATCAAGGTGTAAAACATATTATAATCTCATATATAATTTTAAATATAATTCATCATTTTTTAATTTAATTAAAAAATGGAAATATGAGAATAAAAAATCTCTTTAAAAACTTGAAAGAAAATGGTAAATCTCTTTAAAAATTTTAAAAAATCATCATTGTATTACCAACTTTTATCGAAGGAGTTTTCTGACTTCATGAGTGTCTATCACAATTAGTTCAACTTTGATTTTCAATACATTTTTGTTTAGTTTTTATTTTACAATTTCATAATAAAATCACTCCTAAATGTATATCATAATTAATATAAGTTTGATTTTCAATATTTTGAAATTTTATTTCCCAATCTTAAAAGAGTAATTTTACATTTAAAAACAAGTAAAATTAGCAACAAAACTATTTATATATGCCTCTTAGTTATGTTTTAATGCAATAATTGTACATAGTCCAAAACTAAAAGCTATAATAATTATGAAACATTTGAAACTTTTAATAATATATTATCTATGCATAGCCTAAAAACAATAAAGAAGTGCACCATTACTCCATGTCTTTAAAAGTTGGCATATCATTGTATGCTTTATATATCACAATAGTAAATATCAATTTAGTTTAGCGTCCAAACAAGGAATTAAATTGTGTGCTAATCTTTTCAAATATTGTGATCAACGAGAGTTTGAAAAAATGGAGGTGGAGCCTATGGACAACATTAAAAAATGGATAGAAGGTAGAAGAGACGGAAAGATGTATATATAAATGTATTGTGATTAGTGAGAGTAAAAACATTAAAAAGGTGGAGCCTCTGAATGACATAAACAAATTGATAGAGGGTAGAAGAATAGGAAATATGTTTATAGATATTTGCCTCAGGTTCCATCATGTTCCATCAAGCTTAGAAAGGATTTATATGTTTAGTTTTTTAAAAAACAAGAAATTAGTAAGCCTGATTAGACATGATTTGTACTCTTTAGTTTTGTAAAGAACACATATTCATGGAAGATTACACAATTTTAGAGGAAGATGAAGTTGAAACCAAGTAGTAGTGGAGGAATATTTTGAGAATAAAGTCTCCTTAGAAGTTAAGATTATTTCTTATGTTGATATTAACGAACAAAGCACTCACTTAGTAAGTTAAAAAAAAATTTGTTTTTTTGTTTTTTGAATTTATAGAATATATGAAATATAATGAGAATTATATTATCTCATGTTTTGAGGACGACTCTGCTAGCATTATTTGTTGTATATTGTAACTTCAAAGGATATTCTAAATGTATTTTACTGATGAAACCTAAGGGAGATGTTATTATTCCCCGTTGGGGAGTCATGATGTAAAGACTCCATTGTAAGTCGAGTCATTATCACCCTAATTAATATAATATAATATTGTATTGAGTCTTCCTAAGTGAAGTCGGCTCACTTAGTTAAGTAAGGCTGACTTTTTAGGTTAAAAGTCAAGTGATGAAAAGAGTATAAATAGAGTAGATGCGTTCCTCATTTGAAAACACACTCACTTGTCTATAGTGCACAGGAGAGAGAGATATATATATATCTGTTGGAAGGAGCCACACCTGTCTTGGGGTCTTGTATTATACTTTTTACATCTTGTACAGAGTAAGTTTTGATGGGTTTTCTTCCCCATAAGGGTTTCCCAAGATAAATCTTTGTGTTCTTTTGTGTGGTTGTGCTTTTCTATATTTCAATCATCCTTTTTCTTATGGTTGTGCTTATCTATATTTCAATGATCCTTTTTCTTATGGTTATGCTTTTATGATGCTAAATGTTTTTTTTAACAGAAGCCAGAGAAATTTTATAAATATAAAAAAGGCTGAGCACAACCATCCTTACACAGTCTAGATTCAAAACCTTGTACTGTTGTAGAAGAGTTTACAGAGGCATATAAGCAAACTACAATAAAGAGAGATATTCTAACTGTTTTCCTGAAACTAAGATTGCCCCTGTAGGGGTACTGTCTAACAAATTGTTTGTTCAGTAGTAAGCAAAAGTACATATTAAACCTAAATAGATATCAACAAGACACAAAATTTAAAAAAAAATTGGGAGAGAAGGGCCTATCACTTTTGAGCTTCATACCCTAAGGTTGGCTTGCCAACCGAGGGTTCCTCCATCTGATGATCCCCTGGGATTTCTTAACAATGACTGCCTTTTGTCATTCTGGTTAATTTTTGGACGTCTTCCTTGAGATAGTCTACTTTTTCCATTAGCTCATGCAAATCCCTGGTGTTGTCACTAATTCTCGAAGCGTGACAGTGAAGTTGATTCAAGATGTACCTAGCATCGTTTCCAACGGTCCTGGTGCTATTAACACTGGTTCCAACCATGTTGAAAACCCATTTCATTCCGCTTTGAATATCTGCAAGTGCTGACTTGATTTCCTAAATATCCTTTGAAGAAGCCATGCTTTCTTTCTCTTGTATATACAAAGAAGGCCACTGAGTTAAATCAGAGCAACTGAAGGAAAGTATACCTGAACCGAGTGGTGTCTGATAGGGGATGAGATGATCTTGTGAAATCCATGAAGGGGTAGACAATTCTTTCATTATCTGATGGTGTGCCTCACTATCACTTTGCGAGCTGAGTAAACCAGCAAAGAGAGAACTGAAACCTTCATTTGGAGGAACGATGAGAGGAGGGAACTTATCCATGTTTCGAGGGCGCCTATGAACATTCATAATGGAGATATCCATGGAGCATGTGAAGTAAAAGCTTAGGATTTCAATGAGCTGGGGGAGGAGACGCTTATTTATTTCCATCTAGAAGCTAACAGTACAGCCGTGTTGACCCTGACACGTTGATGGACACGTGCTCGTGAGCTAAAGGAGAACGACGAAGGGGGTGTAGAAGTGAAGCCCCCTTAGAGAAAGGAGATTAATGGACATGTTTGAGAAACATTTTGTCTCTAATTAAGACAATTTCTATATTATTCTTAGCCCCTTTATTGGTCATTTTATCTGCTAGACTCTTGTTCTGCCTTAGGATGTGGTAATATTTAACCTGAAGGCTGGAGCTCATCTTGATGATTCGATTATGCAATCGACTACAATTGGTATCCCCATTGATGCATCCATTCCTCATTTTCTGAATTATTTGTTTAGATTCTCCAAAGACAATGATCATGTTGATGTTTTCTCTTTGAACCAAGTCGATTCCTAGATAGAGAGCTAGCCATTATGCTTCATTGTTGGTTTTTTCGACCAATCCCCTAGGTGAACGAAACCACTGGATTTCCTTCGAGATCAAAGATAATCCCACCCGCACCTGCCTCCCCTGTTATGATGCTAAATGTTATAAGATATGATATAACCATTAAAAACTTAGCATGGTATCATACCTACCCTGAAAGAAGTCTTTGTGCAGCTGAGACACTGCTACAACTACAGCTATTGAAGATGAGGGTTTCATGCTTGAAAACTCTAGAAGACTAAAACTAGTCATGTTGGGACTTTCTCTATATCTCTATATTGGAGAAGGATCAGGAGCCAAAAATTTTACAAGATGAATAAGACATCTTGATATACCCTTTGTAAAAGTTTTAGCCTCAAATTCGCTATAATATAGGAGATCTGATTCCTCCAAATCAGGGTTCCATCCTTCGGCCTTAAACATGTGACCTAGGGATAATTAATATATCTTGGGATACGAAGGTCCAAACGAAATTTCTCAAGATTTTGCATATAGGGCATGGACTGTAGTTTCTATGGTAGAAGTTTTAGACCCTGAAGGTGAAACAGTGACACGTGAAAGTCTATACAAGTTCGCTATGATGAACAGTCCTGAAATAAGTCACCTTGGGAAAATTCACATAAGACCCAATTGGTGAAACTAATTATTCTCTAACCAGTGGGGTTGGAAAGACGACAGAACATGATACCTCAGTGTAACGTTTCAAATATAGAGGAGTAGTACTTTTGTAGATACAACAGAAACAATATCAGGAAATTATGCAGAATAAATTGAACAAAACTAAGGCATCATATATTTTACAGTTGTAATCACAATTTTAGGAAAACAAGTATGTTGCTCGACTCACCTTGAGGAGGAGAATATTTATATCCAATTAGATCTGAAATATGCCTAAGTTGAAAAACTAGGGTTTCTCTATCAAACCTTAGGTTCACCAAAAGCAGCATTCCAGAAAAGCTTTCAAACAAGCATCAAATTGAAGCAATCTCATTTGTCAAAGAAGAAGCTACAGATCCAGAAGGAGATGAAGATAAATCAAACAAAGATAATTATTTGCATTGTATTTCCTGTATATGTTGTGTATTATGCATGATAGAATGTTTGCATTAATGACACTATACTACTAATATGCATGTTATGGGTAAGTATCCCATGGTGTTATACAACACTCTATTGCTACTTATCTAGAATGAAACCTATTTGCTAACATATTGGATTAGTGCAAAATATCAATGATTTCATGGTAGAGATGGAAGGCATCTGGAAAATTTCTATGAGATATGGATGAATGTTGTATTGGCTAAAATAGTTGCATGATGCATAAGAATTTGTCTTTATGCATATGTCCTATGAAATGGTTCTAACCATGCAACTGGTGCATTTGACTTGTAGGAAAGGTCGTGTACAACCGCCTACAAGAAAATTAGGATGACACTTGTTCCAAAGAACAAGTGATGACAATTCAAGATTCACTCCAATAAACATGAACCTAAAGCTCCCAGGGTTAGAGACACCATGACGAAAGAAAGAGCTTCAAAAGAATATAATAGAGCGGTAGATCAAACACCTCGAGAGATGAAGACCATCTTGGGAATGAGAGATAATTCAAGATGAAGAAAAGTATGATGGGACTTCCAAACCAAAGTAAGAGGCCTTAAATACACTCTAGTTATGTGTCACAATTGAGTGGCATCATTGATGGACACTCTTCCAAGCTATGGAAGAAGCTATGATAAAAGAGAAACAATCGATCATGGGGAATGATGTCTAGGATTTGGTTCCGAGACTTGAACGAAATTCCATGGTGTCTTCCATATGGACCTAAAAGAACAAGTATACAATTCAAGGTTTTTGGTTTGTCTAAGAAAGAATAGACTATGGCATGACATACTCTATTGACTAGACACACTTCTCTAGTGAAGTAGAAGTATATATCAAGCAAAGAACCACCTGTGTAGAATAGGATTTGTACGAGCTTAGAAGGAACCCATAGATAAGCACATCCAATTACATAAGGAGCTTGAATATCACCTAGAGTGATGGATATCTTAACCTTTGCTACAAGGTTGCAGATGGAAACCTATAGAAGACAACAAACTCATAGATGGGTGCAAGATGAAATTTTCGAAAAAGTTCAAGATGAAGGGATCTTGGTATATAGTAACCTGATATGGATACATAGAAGATCAGTAGTAGAGGATGCTACATGTAACTCCATTAAAGAATGCAGAGGGAGGATAATGCTCCTCTTCAGGGGGAGTGACTGCAGAAGATATCTGAGTTCGACATGGTGCGACGAGATGGACAGCTTCCTGATGGACTAAGGATTTACCGAGAGTAAAGTGGGTTCCAAACTTCAAGGTTGAACGTAGAATACTGGGATATGTCAATGACCTAACAGGATGAACTCATGGTAGAATCAATTATGAAAGAATATCATTCATGTTTGGGATATAGTACCCAAACTAGAAAGCAAGAGTATGGTATCTTCCAAGTGGATTTGCAAGATAAAACATGTTGCTGATGGAAGTCTTTAAAAATCAGAGATTTGTGGCTAGAGGATTCTCTCAAGAGGGAGGGAATTGATTACGAAGAGACATTTGCTTTAGCAGCAAGGTAAACTTCAATCAGAACCATCATGGCACTTGCTTCCATGATGAAGTGGGGTCTACACCAGATGGATGTAAAGACAACATTCCTAAATGGTATGATTGAGGAAGAGGTTTACATCAAACAACCACAAGGATTTGAAGTCAAAGACAAAGTGAGTCATGTATGTAAGTTGAAAAAGGCTATGTATGGACTAAAGCAAGCTCCTAGCACTTGGTATGGAAGATAGCTTCTTAACAAGCTTGGGCTTTACCAAGAGTAAAGTTGATCCTAACCTTTACCTTAAGGTTATGGATGATGAACCTGACATACTATTGATGTATTTGGATGATCTATTTCTGACAAGAAATGAGAAACAAATCACAGAAAGCAAGAAGAAGTTAGCTGAAGAATTCAAGATGAAATATCTTGGATTGATGCATTATTTCCTAAGGCTGGAAGTGTGGCAAAGCCCAAAAGGAATATTTTTGAACCAAGGAAAGTATGTTGTGGTAATATTAAGATGATTTGATATGTTGGATTGTAAAGACATGGCCACACACATGGACACCAACCTGAAGTTGTTGTCTGATGAGACATCAAATTTAGTGATATGATTCAATATGACATATTATTGAGTCGTTGATATATCTGATGAATACAAGGCCAGATATATGCTTTGTTGTGAACACCTTAAGTCACTATCTAGTTAAACCTAGACGAGTTCACTTGATAGTTTCAAAGCATGTGATGAGGTACATAAAAGGTATGATAGACTTAGGACTTTACTATGGTAGAGATCATGACCATAGATTGTATGGATATATGGATTCAAATTGGGCAGGAAGTGCCACAGACAAGAAGAGCACCTCAGATGGATGTGATTGTCTAGGATCTGCCATGATCTCATGGTTTAGTAAGAAACAATCCAGTGTTTCTCTCAACACAACTGAAGCAGAGTACATAGCAACTTTCTCCACTAGTTGTGAAGCGATAAGGCTTCAGAAACTAATGTCAGGATTATTTGACATGGAGTTGGATACCATAGTGGTTCGTTGTGACAACCAGAGTTTCATAAAGATGACAAAGAATCCTGTGGGATATGGTACTTAAGGGTGATATAAAACTCCAGTATTTGAGTACCAATGAGCAAGTTGTTGATATGTTAACCAAGCTTCCGTGACAAGCTTGGTGTAGTTCGAAAAGACTTTCCTCGCAAGGAGGAAGAGTGATGTTGATGCTGAAGACTTTCCTCGCAAGGAGGAACAATGATGTTGATACTGAAGACTTTCCTTGCAAGGAGGAAAAGTGATGATGATGTAGATCTTTCCTCACAAGGAGGAACGATGAAGATATGGACCCTTCTCAGAAAGGAGAAATGGGTCAAAGATATGGACCCTTCTCGAAAAGGAGAAACAAGTCGAAGATACAGAATCTCTTCGAAAAAGAAGAACAAGTTCAAGATATAGACTCTCTTCGAAAAGGAATAACAAGTCGAAGATACTGACTCTCTTCAAAAACGAAGAACAAGTCGAAGATATAGACTCTTTTTAAAAAGGAAGAACAAGTCAAAGATATGGAATCTCTTCAAAAAGGAGAAACAGGTCGAAGATATGGACAATCCTCAGAAAGGAAGAACAGGTCGAAGACATGAACCCTCCTCAGACAAAGGGGGAGCGGGTTGATAATATGGATCCTCCCAAAAAATGGGGAGTGATGATGAGACTAACATCAATGATGGGATGACATTGATGTTCCAGCATGAAAGAGGAAAAATGTTCCTGACAATGTTGACAAGGTCCCACATTCACTTGTGGACAATAGTATCCTCTCTTGAGGATGGCAGGTATAACACTCTGTTCATGAGAGTGGTCCTTACTAGCTAAGGATGGCCCTACCGATTCTACTCTCGCATGGAGAGTACCCATTCACTTGTGGAAAAATTATCCTCTCTTGAGGATGGCAGGTATAACATTCTGTGCATGAGAGTGGTCCTTATTAGCTAAGGATGGCCCTACAGATCTTACTCTCGCATGGAGAGTACTCAAATTCATTTGTGGATACTGTAGAATAACACTCGCTTAGGAGTGGTCCTAACCTTAGTGGTAAGGATGCTCTACGATGAGCCCTCATAGATGACAGGACTGACATTTTGTATGAAATCGAGATCTGCTCTATAGATAATACTCTTGTATGGAGAGTATTCCTACATTCGTATATAGATGCCATAGAATAACACTCGCTTAGGAGTGGTACAAACCTCAGTGGTATGGATGTTCTATGATGAGTCCTCACAGACGTCGTAGTATAACTCCCTTGGGAGTGGTCCTAACCTCATTGTTATGGATTTTCTACGGTGGGCCGACATTTTGTATGTGGTCAAGATCTATTCTACAGAAAATACTCTTGCTTGGAAGAGTATTCCTATACGTAAGTGTAGATACCGTAGTATAACACTCACTTGGGAGTGGTCCTAACCTTAGTGATATGGATGGTCTGCGATGAGTCCTCACAAACGATAGGACCGGTACTAGGTGCGATCGAGATCTATATTTAGGTGTAGACAATTTAACTGATTGATTTCATGGATCATACTAATGGAGGATTCCATCATCCTTGGACTGTTGTCCTAAGTGATCTGGATTGATCATCCCATAAATAGATCATGTGTACTATAGGTAGTATGGTGATGAAGGATCAAGTAGATCGAAGTACAACATCGAATGGTCAAGTAGATCGAAGTGCGGCTAAAAAGGATCAAGAAGGATCGAAGTGTTGTTGTAAATGATCCATCGGACCTCAACTTGGGTGCATTAAAAGTTTGTTTTAAAAGAATGTGTTTAACAGGTTAATTAATGGAACATCATTAATAGAAATGAAATGCTCAGAACAGGAATGAAAAACAAGACTGATAACATATATAAAAGAAACACAGAATCAGAGAGTCACAGACAGAAGTTGATAACGGAGTTCACCCCCTCCACTAGGCTACGTCTCCGGGTCCCTCTCCAATGGGTACCGATCCAATTAATGGTTTTAAAAATAGTACAAAAATGGTTCTGGGATCAACTTCAGCTTCTGTAAATAGAATGTTGTACAAAGTCTTTAAGACCTCTCTTCTGGAAATTACAATTAGCATTCAAAGACAAAGAAAGCTAAAATATAACAGAGAATGTCGACTTCTACAATAACAGCATCTGGACACTTCGCAGCAAAATCTCTCTAAGCTTCTCATAGCATAGAAACGATGCTCTGCGCTCTAAAACAATCTGCGTCTCTCCACTCTCTACTCTCCCATGGAAATGTGGCCAGCATCCTCTATTTAAGCATTTTGTGAGAGGATGAGTAACGGACCACAGCTGTTATCTTCTTTATTATCATTACAATCATATGCTAAAACTGAACCATGCAATTCCGCCAAGTCATGGCCCAAGCGTTATGTTACCACGACGTTCTATATTCCTGAACTATTGCAACCACCTCCACGCACGTATGTTGGCTCACAAATAACTTGCAACCGGGCTATGCCACGTAACGTAACCGTTTGATGTCACCACCAACTCCGCAAAGTCGCAACACGAGGACTTGGCCATATACCTGATCCGCTGTCGCAGCATATGAGGACTTCCTCGAACCATTCAATGTCCAACTTGATGGTGTACAAGCTGTACGACCCATGCATATCTGCACGGCATGCGAAAAGCTACACGACATGCGATAAGCTGCGTTGCATGCAATAAGCTACGCGGCATGCATAAAATGGCTAGCATATGAGTTAAAACCATAGATTAACTACTACTGTACCATATTGGATCAGTATAAACCAAAGATGAATAATCCTCCAGATCATTCCTCCCCAATGGAGAACTTTTGGACCACCAAAATCCTGAATTATTCGGCAAGTAAGTGAGGATGCATGCCTTTAAGCCCCACTCGAACGTACTCAGCATTCCCCCTTCGTGAAGTCCTTACATTTCTGTCAAGAATAACATCATCCTGCAACTCTTTCATATATTCAGGTGCCAAATCATCAACTAAAGGAATCTGTATGTTAGTTTCCTCATCCATGATCATAGGAGGCTCATACAATTTAAGATTCTCAACATTGATAACTGAATAAATTTGCATGTATGGAGTTAAATTCAAGCGAAAAGCATTAGTACCGATCTTTTCCAAGATCTCAAAAGGACCATACCTGATAGGCTTAAGCTTTTTACCTTCACCTTTCAGTCTTTCTTTGGTGATATGTAACCACACTCTGTCGCCAACCTGAAATCGATGATCAACTCAATGCTTGTCATGCCTGGCTTTGTACTTTGCCTGGCTCTTCTCCAACTGTTCCTGAACTGCTTGCTGCACCGCTTGGATTCTCTGAATGAACCTTAGAGATTTATCTGCATCATGACGTCCATCCACTGCATCTTTGCCAAAAGAGGAGTCCATAGGTGTTTTTGGCAGATAACCAAAACAAGTTTCAAAAGGAGATCTTTTCGTGGAAGAATGAACTGCATGATTGTAACCATGCTATATGTACTGTAACTGCTCATCCCAAAGTTTAGGATGTTTACTACAATATCCTTTGAGTAGCTGAACCACTATTATGTTTACTACATCTATTTTCCCATCGGTCTGTAGATGAAAAGTTGTACTTTTCTTAAGTTAAGTATCCATAAGCTCCCATAAAGTTGACCAAAACTCTCCCAAAAACCGGGAATCTCGATCAGATATAATGGACATGGGTAGCCCGAAATGTACCCAAACATTCTGAAAGAATAGGTGAGTTGTTTGTTCAGCAGTGATCTATTTATTACATGGCATTAAGATACACATTTTGCTGAATCTATCCACAACAACATATAGGTAATCATGCCCTTTTCTAGACATAGGTAGTCCCCCTACAAAGTCCATAGAAATGCTTTCCCAAGGACGAGAAGAAACTGGAAGAGGAGTGTACAAACCCAATTTCCTATTGCTACGCTTACTTGTGGCACACATAACACAACCCCTTATATAATTAGCTACAGTTTCTTGCATTTGAGGCCAATAACAATGATTCTGCAATAACGACAGTGTTTTACTTACTCCAAAATGTCCTGCAATCAATGAACTATGTGCTTCTCGAATCACATGCACTCTTTCTTTCTCTGGAATACAAAGTTTACCAAGATGATACAAGAGTTGATTATGCACATAATAGTTCTCTTCCTGTTTACCATGTATTAGTGATGCATATACTTTCCTAAAATCTTTATCTTCTGCATACTATTCAATATAACTTTCGTGTGGTAATGAACTGTTTTGAAGAATGATTGAAGCATTTGTAGGAGGCCTTGATAACATGTCTGCTAGCTTATTATGAATTCCCTTTTTGTACTTAATTACAAGATGAAACTATTTTAAGAATCCCATCCATCTTAAATGCCTACTTTGTTGTATTTTAGTTTGAGATTATAAATATTGAAGTGGCTGACGATCAGTATGTATGACTATTTCTTTTCCCATGATATAATGTTTCCACTTCTTCACACTCTGTACTAAAGCATACAACTCTTTGTCATAGGTCGAATAGTTACTTACCACAGTAGAGAACATTTTTGAATGGTAACAGACTGGCTTCCTCCCTTGCATCAAAACGGCTCCCATGGCAAACCCGCTGGCATTGGTTTCGATCTCAAAATGGCTGCTGCAAATCTGGCAATGTCAGAACTGGTGCTGTGTTAATATTTTCCTTCAAAGTGTCGAAGGCTCTCTGATGCTTGCCTCCCCACTAGAAAATTTCTTTAACACTTGTCAACGCATGTAAAGGCACAGCAATGGAAGAAAATCCCAAAATGAATTTTCTCCAATACTGAACCGCACCTAGAAAACTTCTGAATTCGGTAACGATGTTAGGTCGTGGCTAGTTTAAAATGACGGCAATCTTGGTTGGGTCCACTCGTAGGTGGACTCCACCAATAATATGGCCCAGATATACTAAAGAAGTTTTAGCAAATTCACATTTAGATATTTTTACATAAAGCTTTTCCTTCCTCAGTACATCTAAAATTTTCTTCACATGTACAATATGCTCTTCCCATGTTTTACTAAACACAAGGATATCATCCAGATATATAATGACAAAATCATCAATGAATGAACGAAAGACATCATTCATGACCCGCATGAAAGTAGCAGGTGCGTTACAGAGCCCGAAAGGCATCACAAGCCATTCATACAAACCCTGCTTTGTTTTAAACGTTGTTTTCCAAGCATCATTTTCAGCAATCCTGATTTGATGATACCCACTACGCAGATCCAATTTTGTAAAATAAGTTGCATGTTTCAACTGATCAAACAAATCATCAATGCGAGGAAGAGGATACCTATTTTTAATGGTGATTTTGTTAAGGGCCCTATAGTCGATGCACATCCTCCAAGACCCGTCCTTCTTCGAAACCAAGACTATAGGAGAGCCACAAGGAGAAGTGCTAGGCCGGATGACCCCCTTCTCAATCAGCTCCTGAACATGTTTCTTGATTTCCTCATTCTGCATTACAGATATCCGGTACATGGCTATGTTCGGGAGTGGCACGTCCTGCTGCAAATGTATCTCATGCTGAATCTCTCTCTTCGGTGGCAACACCTTGGGATCTTGAAACAAATCATCATACTCAGAGATGATTTCATTTAGTTCAGATTTATTATTAGGGTCACACCCTTCAAAATATTTAGAGATCTCATCATCTTTCACCTTAACCATCATTAACACAAAATTCTTACTAGCATTTACTAGCCTCTTCATTTGTCCTGCAGAAACTATTGCTAGATTGGTTTTTATCTTATGTGCTCGTACAATATATTCTACACCATCTTTAAAAAGATGATACTTATTCTGCTCTCTATAAAATATTGCTTTCCGGTCATACAAATATGGACTCCCAAGTACAATTCCACAAATGTCAAGTGGTACTACATCTAGTTCTACCTCATCCATGAACTTTTCAGTAATTGAAAACTTTAATACACATTTCTTTGTAACTTGCAATCATGTATCATTAGTAACCCAACCTAGAGGATAAGGTTTTTCATGAGGCATGGTAACTAAATGCAATTTCTTAACCACTTCTTCTGATATCATATTTACTTGTGAACCGCTATCAAACAATGTATCAATCTTTGTGTGATTTGCAATGACACAAACATGAAACAGTGCACTTCTATTTTTATCATTTTGCTTAGAAGTAGATGGCAGATTTGTACTTGCACTAGAACTTGATTTTGCATCAATGGGAAGTGAGATACTTTTATTCTTACCCTGGATTCTGACAGTTGTAACCTTTGTTTCATCATCTGAATTGGATCCTAAGTCTTGAATAACTTCTGCAGTAGCTTTTGCTTTGCCGTTATCTTTGTTTCCTCCGTACTTCTTTGGCCTTAACTCTGGATGAAGTTTCCAACACTTAGAGACATCATCTCCCTTCTGACAATGCGAACATGTAGGCTTTTCACCTTCTTTCTTAACAGTAGCCATCTTCTTTTTCCCCGTATATTTACCTTTCGATTTGTTGTCAAATTTAAAGGATTTCTTCACAAAAGTATCATTAGCATGCTTACCCCTAGCTTCTAAATGTGTAGCTTGAACACATACATCATCCAAGGTACTGGGGTTAAACATCAGCAAAGTATGTCGCAGATAAGAATGCATACCACCAATGTACTTAAAAAGAGTTTCCTGGGTATCTAATGCAACATTCAATGCAATAGCCCTCTTTCTAAATTCATGAGTATATTCCTGAATGCTTTGTCCTTTAGCTTGTCTAAAAGTTTGCCAGCTCATTATTAATTGCTGCATATGACCTAAAGGATAAAATTGCTTCCTTAATACTTCAATGAATTCATTCCAAACTGAAATAATTTTACCATGCTTTCAAAGATCTTGCCGAATCTTGATCTCCCACCAAGTAAGAGCCATCCCACTCATTCTCAACATGGCCAATTGAATCCTGGAAGGGTCATCAGTAATGCCCTGCACCCTGCAATATACTTCAAGCTACTTGATCCAATTGTCTAACTTTTCAGCATCTAAATATCCATTATAAATTGGTAATTCAAATTTTACATCCAATTTGAAATAAGGCAAATTAGGACTTGCATTATTTGAATGAGAAGTATGAGAAGAAGAGAAAGTTTGATCAGTATCAGGAGGATCACCATCACCTCCTGCTCCTTTACCCTTTTCTTCCTGCTTCACTTCTGCATCTATGGATGAAGATCCTTCTTCTTTCTTCTTCCTTTCTGCTCGCTCATCGAGTAGAATTTCCATCATGGCTTTCATGCTCATAAAAGCCTCTAGAAACTCAGTTTCTGAAATAACAGGTTTTTCTCATTCTGTATGTCCTTCTTCCCCTCATGGAGAAGACATGGTTCTTGAGAATGTTAAACTGGATCCAATCTTGGGATCTCCTTCAACTAATTCTCCTTCACCACGGTTTAACCTGAACCTAGTAAGCATTCACAAACTTGCACAAGCAGTCAACCAGCTCTGATACCATAACATGATCCGTCGGACCTCAACTTGGGTGCATTAAAAGTTTATTTTAAAAGAATGCATTTAACAGGTTAATTAATGGAACAGCATTAACATAAACGAAATGCTCAGAATAGGAATGAAAAACAAGACTGATAACAGATATAAAAGAAACACAGAATCAGAGAGTCATAGACAGAAGTTGATAACGGAGTTCACCCCCTCCACTGGGCTACGTCTCCGGGTCCCTCTCCAATCGGTACCGATCCAATTAATGGTTTTAAAAATGGTACAAAAATGGTTATGGGATCAACTTCAGCTTCTGTAAACAGAATGCTGTATAAAGTCTTTAAGACCTCTCTTCTGGAAATTACAATTAGCATTCAAAGACAAAGAAAGCTAAAATATAACAGAGAATGTCGACTTCTACAGTAACAGCATCTGGACACTTTGCAGCAAAAGCTCTCTAAGATTCTCATAACATAGAAACGATGCTCTGCGTCTCTCCACTCTCTACTCTCCCATGGAAATGTGGCTAGCATCCTCTATTTAAGCATTTTGCGAGAGGATGAGTAACGGACCACAGCTGTTATCTTCTTTATTATCGTTACAATCATATGCTAAAACTGAACCATGCAATTTCGCCAAGTCATGGCCCAAGCATTATGTTACCACGACGTTCTATATTCCTGAACTATTGCAACCACCTCCACGCACGTATGTTGGCTCACAAATAACTTGCAACCGGGCTATGCCACGTAACGTAACCGTTTGATGTCACCACCAACTCCGCAAAGTCGCAACACGAGGACTTCGCCATATACCCGATCCGCTGTCATAGCATATGAGGACTTCCCCGAACCATTCGATGTCCAACTTGACGGTGCACAAGCTACGTGGCCCATGCATATCTGCGCGGCATGCGATAAGCTATGCCCCATGTGAAAAGCTGCGCGGCATGCGATAAGCTGCGCGGCATGCATAAAATGGCTAGCATATGAGTTAAAACCATAGATTAACTACTATTGTACCATATTGGATCAGTATAAACCAAAGATGAATAATCCTCCGGATTAGTAAAGGATCAAAAGGATAGAAGTGGTGATGCAAAAGAATCGAAAGGATCGAAGTGCTACTACAAGGGATTGAGAATATCGGAAGGCTTGCAGAAGATCGAAGTGCTACTGCAAATGATTGAGAAGATCGAAGTGCTACTGCAAAGGATCGAGAACATCAAGAAGATAGAAGTGTTGCTATAAAGGATCTGAAGATTGAAGTGCTGCTACGAAGGATCGAAAGGTCGAAGCGTTGTTGCAAGAGGATCAAGTGATCGTATGATCCTGAAGATTAAGAGTAATTGTTCCAGTTACTGATTGTGAAAATTTCCTATGAAATATAGATGTATTACCTCAATGCTGCAGATACTATCTCTCGTTACTCCTATAGTCTATGATGACGTTGTCAGTAGAATAGCCTTCTTGTTAAGGGGGAGTGTTGAATATTGTAACTTCAAAGGATATTCTAAATGTATTTTATTGATGAAAACCAAGGGAGATGTTATTATTCCTCCGTCGGGGTGGTACTATTATAATTGGTCATCATAGATTCATGAGGTAAAGCCTCCATTGTAAGTTAGGTCATTAGCACCCTAATCAATATAATATAATATTGTATTGAGTCTCCCTAAGTGAATTCGGCCCACTCAGTTAAGTGGGTTTGACATGTTAGGTTGAAAGTCAAGTGACGAAAAGAGTATAAATAGAGGAGATGTGTTCCTCATTTGAACACACACTCACTTGTGTATAGCGCATAGGATAGAGAGATATATATATCTGTTGGAAGGAGGCGCACCTATCTTCGGTATTGTCTTGTACTTTTTACATCTTATACAGAGGAAGTTTTTCTTTTTACATCTTCCCCATGAAGGTTTCCCAGGATAAATCTTTGTGTTCTTTTGTGTGGTTTTGCTTGTCTATCTTTGAGTGATCCTTTTGCTTATGGTTATGATGTTATGATGCTAAATGTTATAGGATCGAATATAACCATTAAAAACTTAACATTATTTTATAGTAATCAAACAAAGGCATCTCCATACAATAATGTTGAAACTAACCACACTCTTCATTATAAATGTTTTAAAGCCAAAAAGTGTAAAACTATAAAAACCTTCAAAGTACAAGTCTATTTAATAAATAGTTGGCATGGCTTACAACATAATAAGAAGGAAGTGGCGAGAATATGGATCGAATTTCAACATTGCAAATTTGAATGACATTCCCCAAGTGTTCCATTAACAAGGCTAATGCTTAAAGAACCAACTAAAACTTACCTCACTACACCAAAAAGGAACACAGCCTAAATGATTGGAAGGGTGAATAATAAAATAATATTATATAAGCCTGTTGGGTTAGCTCAAGTGGTTGAGAGTTGTGAGTTGTAATCAGAATGTCTCGGGGTCAAATCCTAGATGGTTGTGCATATATTTATAAGGGACTCACTTAATGTCCCCACTTGGTTAGTCTCCGTAATTAAGGCCGAGAGGGTGAGACCCCTTTGAGAACTATTCATGTGGACATAAAAACTCCTCTGATGTTGTGAACACATTGAAAAAAAATAATTATATAAACGAATATTAAATGATAGTAAATCACAATAATTATCATCTAAAATATTAATGTGGAAGTTGGATTTTAATAATTCAAATATGAACAAACACATAGATTTCTAATCAATTTTAGAGTTGCATTTCATATCTAAAATAGGTCTTATAAATAGAAAATAAAATATTGAAATGTTAGGGATGGATCCAAATACCTTCCTTGCAGTCAAAGGACACTTACAATAGTTTTAGATAAACCTAGATTATATATTTTAATGAATAGGATAATGAAAATTCACCCAGGAACTTGACATTCGTCAAATAGTCCAATTTAGTATGGCTTATATGCTCATTATAGGAAAGAGATTTAGTCATTGCTTTCATATTGTCGGTTGAAAAGCAAAATACAAAGAAATACAGAAACCAAACAATTACCTCATACAAAAACTAAACATATTATAGTATGTTATCCAAATTCTAACTTATGTGTGCTTTATGCATTATGCCATGTTCAAGTTACATGTCACTATGTCGATGATACATCTTGTGTAGGTATAAAAATTGAGGCAATGGCACAATGTTAGTCAACTTTATCCTTGATGTGGTGAAAATTTTGTTCTCTAATGTACCAATCCTTGTAATTTTTTGGCCTAGGTTGGGTACTTATTTTCCCTATCCCATTATAACAATCTATTTGTATCGATCTGGTCCAATAGAGGCCAGGGACGGAACTTCTAATGGAAATGCAAGAGCAACATTAGTTAGGGGTGGAATCCAGGTTGGTCTAGGAAAAATTTAGGGGTGGAATCCAGGTTAGTGTAGGAAAATCCCAATTGTTTATAGCTGGATCACAGCTTAGCTAACACCACAATATTTTGCATTTACCCAATTTGGTAGAAATAATAATCAAAGCTTCCAACTAAAGAAAAATTTCCACTTGTTTAGAGTTGGATAACAACTTAGATAACTCCACATTTTATTTGTATTTACCCATTCTAATAAAAATACTACAAGGAAAAGGCCCTTTAGTGGAGTTTATAGTGGATGCTCCTCTCAAAAGAGTCCAAATATCCATTTATAGTGGAGGCCAATAGTGGAGGTGAGAGACCAGATGTTTTATTGGAGGTTTTTTTATCGGTGCACTTATTTTAACTTGAACACATCCGTGCATTTCCAATCCAGACGCGCTGGGGAGACATAAACCATGTTGCACCACCTCCAAAAAAGTAATCAAGCATGAAAAAAAAGATCGAAACCAATGTGTTACGTAAATATAAATGCCCCAGTGCGTTTAAATCAACCACGTACAGGGGCGCCATTAGTATTGTTGCAGCATGACCAAAAATATCATGAAGCAAAAAAAAACTATATCTTCAAATCCAATGTGTTTCTTCACTACGAATGCACCTATGTAGGATTTAATAAATTTGAATTGTGGTGCGCTTAAATGAAACAAACGCACCGGTGCACCATGTTTTTGAAGCCCCAAAGTAGGGTAAACTACTAAAATACCATGTTTTTTTTTTCTATTTTTAATATCCATTACCGGTGCGGTTTCTACAATAAATCGCACCATTGTGGTATACTATGATATGCACCGCAATAGGGTTCGAACACAAATTTAAAATAACGGACTGCATTTTTTTATTTTAAATTTGTATTACCACTGCGTTATAAATAAATAACCGCACTTGTGGGTTATATATTCGGGCTCACCGAAACAAGGTTTTATAAAAAAAAAATACCAAATGAAACTTTCATTTTACCACACAATAATGCTTTTGGTCCCTATAGAATCGGTGTCGTACAACCCCTGCTCAAACGCCCTAACATTCATGCTCCACGTGGCGGCATTTTTTGTGTTCGTTAGTTGTTGATCATAGTTTGAATTTTTCCAAACTGTGGGCAAAACTCCAAATTTCAATTACATCACAACCATGCCTCCCTAACACCAAAATTTCCAGGTAAATTCTTTGTTAGCTCGTAATTTAATTTTTGGTAGATTAAAATCTAAAAATAACATTTTTCTCATTAATTTAAAAATATCTAAAAATCATGCATCGTGCAAGCTAGATGATTAAGCTCACATCGGTCATGGCTTTCCCTGTAAATTTAGAGGGTGCACCATGGCGGTGCATTGATGTATTTAGAGCACTAAACAGACAATGCACTATGGTCTCATAACACACCATAAACATTAACCAAACCTTTTTTAAAAACTTGCCTTGTGTTTATGGGTGTGGTACCTTAAAACGTACGCACCGACATCACAATGCACTAACATGTATCCAGGGAACTATTGCGAGATTTAATTTTTGACCCATAGGTGGTTATGGTACGGTATATCCACCATTACACACCATAGACAATGCAATTCTATTCCACAACACACTAGTTTTCTCGTTGCAAATTTTAAAACTATAAAGAAACTCAAACGTTTCCTGGTGCAATTTCATAAACTAATCACATCAACAGGGAGATGCGCTATATTCTAACATGTGCACCAGTTTATATAAAAAAAACTCTTAAAATACATTGATGTTGCTCCCATTAAACATAACCACACCGCAATTATTCCACATGTTTACGTGGCGATGACATCTCCACAATGCACCAGTAATGTGGTTTAAAAATTTAACAAAATGTAAACACTACGCTACGTTAGAGTCTCTGCACCGAGTTTCTCAAATGCATTTTAGTGTATATGGCACACTGGTAAAGCATGAAATTGAAAAGCATGCACAATACATTGACGGTGTAGTTAATAAACATTGGCACATCGTTTACGTGTGTTTATGTTTAATGGGAACACCTTCATAAACCACTTAAAATTTTCAAACTTCCAACGCCTCCCCTATTTATCGGGGTGCATGTAGTGTAAAAGCACATTCGTCGGTGCACTTGTTTAATAAATTCACTCCTTTTGGTGCAAATGTTTTATAAAAGCACCGTTGACGCTGCACTTTTGCTATTTAGGTGCATTGCTTGTAAAAATTTATAATTTCGAGAAAAAAAAATATTATTGATGTTATTAAATAGCATGTTAAATGAATGAAATATTTCATGTTTTTAGATATCAATAAATGAAAGTGATTTATGTTATATGTCAAACAGAGACATGGACAACGATAGGCTACTCATAAGGAGTGTGCACGGGTGGATTAGTACAACATGGTCCGAGACTGGGAGGCTAGAGAGAGGGAGAGGGATTTGTACCCCATCACTGCTTTCAACCTCTTGAATTTCTATAATGAGGATACATCCCTCAAGGGTAACTCCTCATTTTTTCAGTTCATCTGACACTAGGATCATTTGATAAGCAAGCGTTTCAGGTTGGTCCCGATGAGTGGTTCTATCCCACTAAGGAAGACATTTATTTAATCTCTTGGTTATCCAGGAGAGGGGAGGATTTTCTCCAGTTCATTGATGTCCAATTTGGTGTTGTAGCAAAGAGTCAACTAACTTACTCTTTGAGATACATTAGTGATGAGATTGTCCATCCCTCTTATTTTCAAGTGACCATTGGGAAACCTAAGATATTTGCTTTTGTTAGAGAGGAGATTAGTTGGCTCTCTCTTTTTCTTACGATGCTAGCGCACTCCACCGATGACGGGCAATGCATCATTTAATTTCCCTATATTGTATTATGTTGACTCTTTATTCCAAATACCTAGATGCATTAGCTGGTATGCCATTTTTTTTGCGGCATTTTTTTTATGCTTTGTATAGATGTCATGCACTAATTAATGGGAGGTCCAAATTCCCTTTTTGTTTAGATATATTTTGTCTATCTTTGAGAGGTTTCCATTCAACAAGCCATCATTTCAACACCTCCCTTATAGGCCAATGAAAGAGGTGCATGTGCAGATGTGGGGGAACATGATGCCGAAGAGGGGGCAACCTGACTTCCTCGCTAGGATCACATTACATGTGCTCGAGATGCTAGGTAGTGAGGAGGACCACCTTGACATATACTTTACCCAGAAGGAACCACTATATGAGAGAGGTAATATTAGCATTATGTTTAAATTACTCTAGTTGCATTTTATTCTCTTTATACTGAATGCAAATGAAATATATTCTAAATATTAAATAGTTTAGTAAAATCATCTAATTATTATTGTGTACTATATATTTGCGGACATTTGCACATTTTATGGTGAGTTTGGGCCACCTCCTCCCTCTCATAAGGATGAGGATATAGGGAATCCCGATCAGGGCGAGCCGCAGTTGGTTGGAAGACATACTATCCACCATCCATGTAGGACCCATGACCAGTATCACCAAGTTGTTGCAAACAGGTTGGTGACATTGTTCACACAGTAAGGGGTTCATCTTGTATGAGTGTACGAAATTGTTTGATAACCTCACCTTGTAGACATATGTATGATTGTTCCTCGTGATATGAGGAACTTGATCCAACAGATTTTCATTGCATGCATCTTATTAGTTGTTGTTATGGATGACCATCAACCTCCTCCTCCACCTTCTCCTCCATTAGCTTCAACATATACTACTCCACCTCCTCCTCCATCAACTTCGTCGACATCTCATCCTCCTACTTCTCCTCCGTCTCCTCTTCCATCAACTCGTTTATCATCTCCTCTACTCTTATTTGACCAACCTGCTAATCCTATTGATCAGCTTAACCATTCACTATTTCCTGCTCCAGTTGACTCTCTTATAGATATGATGCTCAAAGGGGGTATAATTTAGCTTTATGGTCCTATTTATGCTTCTATTCGAGCTTTTTTTTTCTTGGTAGAGGTACTAATTCATTTGGATCTATTAGTGGAGGTTTTGACTCCTCTAGCTCTATTGGAAAAGGTGTTG
>LPNX010537364.1:286412-303191 GCA_001517045.1 Pseudotsuga menziesii | reverse complement strand
TATATATATATTTATTTATTTATTTATTTATTACATTTTTCATGTTTATGTTCATGTCGATGTTTATGTTAATGTTTATTTTTATGTTGATGGTGATGTGTATATTAGGCTAGGTTACATGATGTTTGTTAGATGTATGTGATGGTTATTCATGTTATAATATAATGTGGCTTGTGTTTTGCTAGATGTTATTATTATTAGATGTGTGTGTGTGTGTGTGTTAGATGATGGTAATGTAATGTTTATGATGTTACGCTCATGTTTATGTTTATTTGTATCTTTATGATGTTGTATCGATGATTTTTATGTTTTATGTTTGTTAGAAGGTGAAAATGATCATGATGTGATATGTTTATGTTTATATGGTGAAAATGATGATGATGGTACACGTATGTTTATGGTTATGTTTATGATGGTACGATGATATATATTTAAAATTAAAAATTAGGATATTTATAAATTTCATGTGATTAATTTATCATGTGTTTAAAATAATGAAATGAAAATTATTTAACAATTAACAAGTGTGGTTAGTAAAAAGAATAAACAATGAATGAATGAACAATCTTTTTAAGTACAATGTTGAGCTAACAATTACTTATAAAAAAATCAATGTTTTGAGAAAATTTGACTATCATCTTACTCCAATATATTCCAATATATACATATGCCAACATGGAATGTGAAAAATCCTTATAAGGTTTTCAATTTCAATTTATGGAATGTACTAAAAAAAATACTTATAAGATTTCCAATTCCAATATTCAATTTCAATAGGATGGATCAATGTAGAATATGATTTAATGTATTCTTTATATCTTTATTGTGGTGGAAATTAATTCTTTGTTAACACATTACAAAGCAAACTAATTGTGAGTAATATTCAACTATATTATTCTAAATTCATTATATTATTCTAAATCCATTTATTATTGCAAATCTGACCTCACATACATTTTATTGATTAACATAATTCATAATAGTTATTAATCAAAATCCTAGCAATGGTGTGATTAATTTTAGATGGAGAAAAAAATATCTTACAAACCCATTCCATATTATAACATTGAAAAGCAAGAATGGGGAATATTAATTCCATATTAAACAATTCCATTACAATATAGAATCTCCTACAACTATTATTAAATATTTATATGATATAATTAATTATTTGTATGATAGAAAAACCTAAGAAGATTGAAATTAATAAAGGAAATGAAAGGTGGTGTACATAAGCAACACAAATGCTAAGTATAATTAATAAAGGAAATGAAAGGTGGTATACATGATCAACATGAATGCTAAGCATAGATATCATGAAACTAAAGAATAACGGTATCTTTAACCATTTTTATTGGTATTTACTTTACTATTCAACAAGGGGATGTTGTCTTCAATGCTCAATCTGAAATTGAATCAAGGTGCTAAAATGACTTATAAGCATCTACTTGAATCAAGGTATCGAGTAAATTATTACAGATTTTAACGTTGACTAGCAATGTGAAGCTCCACACTTTTCATTTCTCATATAATTATTAAAAAAAAAATTATCTCCATTTTCATAAAAATGTTTCCCAGTATATCCATTTTAACATTAAAATCCATCATGGAACTTCAAATACATATAGATATGAATATGCATATTCCAAATATAGGATTTAATATATATATATATATATATATATACTTTGTTATTTTTATGTCACAACAAGGGTGACATATATGAATGGATCAATTTATTTTTTAGTATAATTGCTAAATTCTTTTGATATTTCTAAAGTTTTCAAAAGTTGTAGAATTTTTATATTAAATACAATTTTTAAAATACCATTTATTTGAATTTTTATTGCCTTAAATATTGCTCATGTTAGCCTCGGAATTTTGGTCCCCATGGTTGGCGACAGAGCAATCGTCACAATTGGTATGGTATCCTTCTACTGCGATTGAACCCTCCACCTCTAGCCTCATGTCTTGGCCTCTTAGTCACATGCGAACAGATCTAGGAGATTATCACTGTACTGCAAATTCGTGATGCAAAAGGATATACTATACTACAAATACATGATGCAAAAGGATTTCATCCACGGTCCAGCTATAACTTATGGATCAATGTGGGTGGAGTTGAGCTGGCTATTTTTATCTGTATGTCTCTCTGTGATAGATGATGTATCTAAGGACGTGTCGCCAATTCATCATTGTACTACCTAGCCCATAAACGCAACTTCAAAATGCTCACATTTATAATTATAGAGAGCAGAAGAGCATTGGCTATGGCTGCACAGTCCTTGAGTGGTTGTATGTGTTTTGTTTATCATTCATCTAGCTTTTTCTTTTGTTTCAATATTCTTATTAATTTGCAGACCAGTGGAGGGAACTAAGCATGGGAAGTATTTTTCCACCCACAAGTAGTATCACGATCAATCCCAGCGTGCCTTGGTGTTTTTATTATACTATATTTAACTGTTGTTTGGGTGATTTTACCAACGAGTGTTCAGATTTATCTAACACTATATGCAATCAAAAAATGTGTGATGTTGCTAAAGAGCGAGAAGTTAGAGCTAGCTTCTTAAATAGCTTAGGATACGAAGCTTCATAATAGAGTTAGGCTCGCAACTCAATGGTGTTCGATTATTGGTTCCTAGCTTAAATGAGATAGGTTCTATGGATGATAACACCAAAGGGAATCATCCTGAATGGAGTCAAAAGAATTCATACGTTGTGGATTGTGTTCTTCTTAGGGTAGGAGATTGGCCAATTATTAATGGATTGCAAACTCGAAACTGGTTTCGCTATTGTTTCAATATTCTAATTATTTGTTGACAATTATATGTGTCGATGCTGATTAATTATTGACAATTATACAGACCTGACAAGTTTGGTATGATAGAGAAATTTCTTAACAAAAACTTTGTTGTGTTGACAATTATATAGACCTAGCAAGTTTGGTATGTTGGAGAAAGTTCTTGTGTTGCGTTTTCAAAGTTCTTGTGAAATGGGCCATCAGGGACGCAACGAACTTCCCTTTTTAGTAAGCAAAGAGTCCCATCCAACGAGTTCAAGATGCGAGGTACTGAAAGATATAGTAATCTAAATAAGTTACTATTGAATCTTTTGTGACCATAAAACTTTGATGAATAGGCTATTTGGGGTCGGTCGGGGTCAATCTAAAATTAATTGCTTAACCATGCTGGTGATATTAATAATAGTTACTGCTCTTAGATTATCCGAAAGTTAATTAGGTTTAACGAGCATGCATGTTGCAATGACCATGGATGATGGTGATGGGTTATGTTCGTCCTTGGACGTTGTGGAGCAGCATCAACCGACCATGCTAACCCAACAACACCACTTTTTACTCTATAGGGGATTAGGGTTTTGCAAAATGTCTATTTTCATGTGAAACACACAACAATAACAAGTGGTTAACAACATGGTGTCGTGGAAACACCTCATTCAACCACAACTTGATCATAAGAAAAGGGGAAGAATTTATATGGTTGACATCACAGTACCTCTCAAACCACATATTCTCGTTGAGAGGAACTTCACATAGTCTAAGTAAATGATCATATCAAATGAATTAATGCAAGTTACATCTTTCAAATTTATATGTTTTTACTCACTTAAAGGGTGTGCGCATATTCTGCTTCGCTTATCTATTGAAGAGGAATAATTCAATTTTGATAAATATTTGTAATTATTTTTTTTTAAGTTTTTATAAATTTGTGTTGATGATGGTTAGTTATATCATAAAAAAAAATACATACACCAATTCACAGTATAGTTACGATCGTTCAATATAGTTAGGTTATATTTTAAAAATTAAATTGTTATTATAGATATCATATGAACAACATTGAAATTTTAAAAATGTTGACACAATATAAAGTTAATTTAAGTTCGATTCAATCCAATATCTTTTTTTTCCAAAGAAAAAAACCTTTTATTCATTGAATGAACGTGAACTTCTCTGACAAGCTTGCATAAAGATCAACCTTTGAGGCTTCCATCATACATAATGTTCATCCTATATGGCCTCCATCATAACATAGGAAATCTACAAAAACCATCATTTTTGTTTGTACTTAAATTGCTTCGTAATGTAGGGATGTAAGCCCATTCGAGACTTCCTCAATTTCCATCATTCATGGTTGAAAAGCAAGAGCCTGTTTTGAAAGGGTGTCTGCTTCTTCGTTGAGTTCTCTATAAATGCAGGCACAAGATATCCTTCCAATCTAAGCCTTCATGTTATGTATTTCAGCGAGTAGATGTTGAAGGTGGGGTGCTCTGATGTTGTTTCTTCCATTTGCCCAGTCTACCACCATTTTTAAGTCACTAAATATCTGGATATACAGAATTTGTCTGCTTAGGGCCACTCTCAAAATTGCCCATAAAATTGTAAGTTTTTCCTTGTTGTTGGTTACTTGGCCAATGGCATATTTGATGTGTAGTTTCTTCTCTACAGAGATAAAAATGACTGCTCCAACACCTCCAAGAGGAGGCATACCTTGACTTGATCCACCAAAGAATCCCCATGGTATATCCTTGTTTATATTTGGTGTTGTGATGAGTCTTCTCTTGACTAGGACTAGGTTGAGCTTATGCTCCTTGACCTTGTTCACTAGCAAAGCCATGGTGAGATTAGGAGTACCCATGTATTTTTTTAAATGGTTCGGTTCCAAGCCTGCCAAATACTATATACAAAAAGAATTGAGAATGATTCATATAAACCTATCGCCTCATCTTGGCACCAAGCTTTGGTGCACTCCCCTAGCATTGCAATTGGGCTTTCATATGTTCCTGCGTTTGAGAGCATCCTTGTCACTCATGTCCATACGCTTCCTGCATATGGACACAAGGCAAATAAATGGGAGCTCGTCTCTTCATTCATCTTAGACAATGATCAAATACCAGGGCCCTCAAAGCCTCTATTCTTAAGGATTCCCCATGTTAATAACTTGTTAGATAGTTCCATCCACATTGTGAGAATGGTCTTTTGTGGGCTTTGAATTTGCCATAACCTTCTCCACCACCATCATTCCCCCAGCTCTGTCTACTCTTTGATTGCTATTGCATAGCCATGTTTCGTTGCATATTGTCTTGTTTTTGTGTTTTTAGTCCAAATGAGCCTATCGGGTTCTCAGTTCAAGTGTATATAATTTGAGACTAAGATATTGAGAAATATGTTCCATTTTGCATCATGTGCCCCAATTATACCAAGATCAAGGGAGCTTTTCCAACTTCTCCTTCCTCTTAAAGCATGATTTGATCTTGCATCTGCTAAGGTAAATATTCTTTGTGACCTCAAAGGTTGAACTAACTGTGATGATAGTCGAAAGTTTTCTCCTGCTCCAGACCATGGATCTTCCCCTAATCTCACCTGTTTTCCATCGCCTATCTTCCAAGCTGTCCAATTCCCAACTAATGGATATCCCAAGAGCAACACTTTCCACCCAATTGACCCATTCTTATGTGTTTTAACTGGACTCCTAATCCAATCAATTAAGATTAAACCTGAGCAATATTTGGAGAGAATGATCCTTCCCCAGAGTGAGCCCATATTTTGAAATAGTCTCCACAAAGTTTTTGCAGCTAGGGATTTGCAAAACAACTCCAGATTCTTTACTCCCCATCCTCCTAATTCCTTTGGAAGAGCAATGAGCCTCCATTTTACCAAAGGGATTCCTTCTACCTTCTTGCTTGTCATCCATAGGAAGGAGAAGCATTTCTTTATGATCTTCATCAAGATGCCCCTAGGAATGTATGTTATTGATGCCCAGAATACTGGAATACTTTGCAAAACGGCCTTTAAGAGCACTAATATTCCCCCTCTTGAGACAAAACGATTGGACCAATTATTAACCTTGCTCTCTATATTTTTGTATAACCAGACCCAATCCTAATATGAGTAACTGTTGGGCTTCCAAAAAAAAAAAAAACCTAGGTACTTGAAGCCCTCCTCGACAGCTATGATCTGATAAGGTACTATCTCCCTTACCCTCTGGATCATATCATCTGAGAACACGTTATGAATTAGATTAGATTTTTCCATATTAACTACCATTCCTATACTTCTTTTGTATTTATCTATCAAAGAAGCAAAGGCCTCAATATTTCTAATGGATCCTTCCCCAAAGATCAATACATCATCCAAAAAAAGAGTGTGAGTGACTTCTTCAGAGGTGGACACTTTGATTCCTTTTATCTCCCTATTTTCTTTCGCATTATGAATTATCCTACTTAATGCTTCTGCAACTAGAAGAAAGATGAAAGGTGAGAGAGGACATCCCTGCCTTATGCCCCTTGTTGTGCGGAAAAAAATGGTTGGTTATCCATTGATTGAAATAGCAAAGGAGGTGGACTGTAAACAACCCATAATCCATTCCACTACTTCCAAAGATATTCCAATTTTAATCAACAGCAACCTAACAAAAGTCCATGCTACTTTGTCATAGGCCTTGGATAGATCCAGCTTTAAACCAAAGGCTCTTTGTTTTTCCTTTTTGATCATGTGAACTACCTCCTAGGCTAGTGACACTACATCATAAATTTGCCTATTGAAAAGGAAACCAAATTGTTCTTCAGAGATGATTTCACTTAGTATTGGTTTGACCATCAATGTTGTAGCATGATCTTATATATCATGTTGCAGCATGATCTTGGTCTCAAATCATCAAAGGATTGAGCTTTTTGTTTTTTTGGGATCAAATCCAGAAAGGTAGAGTTTAACATTCCCGAGACTTTGGTATTATTTTACCACTTCCAATATGTCCTTCTTCAGTGTTTCATAAAATCCAAGATAGAATTCTAGAGTAAAGCCATCAGGCCCAGGGCTCTTTCCTTTTTGGAAAGTATGTAGTGTATGTCTTATTTCTTCCTGTGAAATTTCCTTTGTTAGTTCCTCGTTCATTTCCTCATTTATCATCCTAGGAAAAAAACCTAATACTTCCAAAATTTCCTGAATTGGACATCCTTCTGGCTGCTTGAAAATGTTTTGGAAGAAATCCACCCCGCTTATGCTTTATCCTCAAAATATCTTACCATTCTTCCTTGTTTGTTCCTGATATCACGTATGGTGTTTATGTTCTTTCTATAGGATGAAAACCTATGAAAAAACATTATGTTTTTATCTCCTCCATCTAGCCACATTGCCCTGCTCTTTAAACGCATATTTGCTCTTCTTTGGAAAGCAGTGAGTCCCTCTTGCTTTCTAAAGATTTCAACTGTTCAGTTTCTTCTATGTTAAAAAATCCTCTATTGTTTTTTCTGGAACATCACCTCTATCCTTTTCTCCACATCCTTGAACTCCTTTTGAGAGAAAGTTTTATGCTTTTTGTCCCACTCTTTGGATATTTTCTTTGCCCTATCTAGGTTTTCTGCAAATTGTTGCATTGCAGTATGATTCAATGAACTTATTATGGGTTGCCAGGAACTTATTATTTGATCTTTATACTCATCCTCTTCCATCCAAAGAGGGTTAAATTTGAAGGGAGATGGGGGTTTCATTTATGGGGGGCTTATTATTAAAGAGATTGGTATGTGGTCCAAGTTTCCCTGTCAAAACCCCAAAATTTCCAAAAAAATTTAAAATTTTTAAAATGCATATAATTATCATAATTACAGTAAACTAATTATTAAATTAGTTATATGTTACCAAATTCATTAGCTGAATTATTTGTTGGTTATGTTTAGCGGTAGATCAGTTTTTTTTAGTTTACTGATTTTGTTTCTTTTCGCGACCACAAGGTGGGACTGTCATGCAAAACTGGGCTTACTTAACTTTCGAGCTAATGCAGAAGTTTCCCTGTTCTTACAGGCTATAGGTAAGAGGTCTTTGGTGCTGTTGTCACAATTCTAAAGTATTTAAATACAAGTTCGTCGCAAAAGAAAAGCTCAGTAAGAAACTAAAATGCTAAACAATTCCCAACGCCTGTTAAGGTACATTTATTAACTGTCCTTCTTTCTAATAGAAGTAAATCCATGGTTCTTGATGATTACGGAACTATTCCATAGCTATCATAGTCATGATGTATACAAATATTTTACTGATTTTTTTACTACAGAGTAAGAGTAGCAGAATCACGAAATTCTATAGTATAATTTCAATTGTATATAATTACGTCCACATAGTAAAGGTAAACTGATAAAGAGTTTATATGTTACAGTTTCCATTCTCAACTTTGAAGTTTATAAAGAGTTACCACTTTATTTCCAGCTGCTTTTTATGAGAATTATACTAATGTTGGTATACAAAGTTTTTATTCACTCATCGACTCTTTCAAGCATAACTGAAACTTAACCTTAGTTATATATATATATCTTAGTGAAATAGGTTTTATCCTATTCCCTTTATGTTTATAACAGGACATGACCTTAAGGGGCAATAATTTGTAAAAGAAAGCATCACTTATTCGTTATATGGCCTATCTATCTTATGATGGTTAAACTCCCAGTTAAGAGAAAATGTGGCTTATCTTTCCAAGTCATCGGTTAAAGTTAAGGTTATTACCTTAAGCAAAAGCTTTCACCACAATAATAGTTACTATTCTCTTTTGTGACTCTTACCAGATATAGATAAGCCATTGAGGTTATTATGAGCAATAGGACCAATGTCATAAATTTTATTCTAATAACCTCCTTTATAATCTTCCAAATATACTTTTATGTTAAGCCAAAAGTTGATTGAACTTATTATTTCATAACGTATAAGGAAAGTATAAGGTGAGAATACGAGGCCTAAGAATCAACCATGATCATGATTGAATTATAGCTAAATCTTTAATTTAAGGTTAAAAACTTTATGAAGGAAAAGTCTCCTCTTCATATGTTTCTAAGCTAGAGTAAATATATAATTACCTAGCAAAAAGGGTTATAAACATAACCTTGACAAGAAGAAAAAGGATAGTATTGACTTCATAAAACCATGCATTATTGTATAAGGGTTGGCATAAGAATTTCCACATCCTCTATGATTGCCAAGATTAGGGTTTATAATAATGAAAACTTCATGGTTTACATGCAGCGTAATACAACGATTGACTTTGCACGAGGACTAAGGTGTAATCATCAGTTATAATAATTGACTGGGGATCATTCCTTCGGTGGGACGTCGCTAGAACTTTACACTTAAACCCACTGCTCATCAAATATTTGCTGGGCTATCGTGGCATTACCATAGACATGCACTGCGTTGTTATAAGGGCAGCAGTCAAACCCTAACTCGCCATTTCCTCCTTTGTCTTCGGGCTCCTGTCGCTCTGCTGCAATTTCATCTGCACCGTCATTGCTCCTCTGCTGTTAGTGGCCTTCTTATTGTCTTCCTTCTCCATGCTCGCCCGAATACCTAATGATAGAGGCTGCTATGATACTGTTAGTGCTTCACCTGAGTTTGTGATATCTTCTTAGGGTTTCTCCATCGTTGTTTCTTAACCTAGGATCTTCAACTGTATGCCAACTCATTCTCAAACAAGAACCGAGGTCTTGTTCTACTGGATTATGAGTGAATGCTTGCTGCATTGTTAACCTTCTTCTCTCTTACTGCAGAAGGGTTTTCCTTCTCGCGTTGGTGGTTATCTTGCTGTTACAGGTGGTCGCACCTCCATAAAAGATCAGGTAAAAAGATGCTGCAACTCTTTCTTCGTTTTACTGTTTGTTTTGATTTATAAGAATATTATCCTGCTTACATATTTTAAAATTGTGGTTTTCTTGTTGGATACAGGTCTCAGCCCTTCCTTCTGCGCGGCTTCTGGTACAAAGTAGTTGCAGCAGCTTCAAGTTCTCGGTAAGCCTGGTTAAACCATGGCACTTTCTCTTTGTGGGGTTCCTTTGGAACTTTGGAGGGTTGGCACATTGAGGCTTGTAACCCTTACAGCTTCAGTTTGTTTTGTTAAACTGCTTGGTACTTGGGTTAGTTTAAGAAGCCCTTGCGCGGTGCGAGGGTGCTCCGGCTTCGACCGAGATTGTATATGTTAGTTTCTTTTTTGTGTTAAAGTACTGTGTATGAAGTGAAAGAGACAGAAGGAAATTATGCCATGCTCTCCAATACGTGCAGGGGTCGAGGGCTTGAAGAGCCGTTCGAATTTTTGTTTATCTTGACTGTGTAATACATGAGGCCGTGAGCCTGACTTGAAAAAGGGTTACAACCCATGATTTCTACTTCTGTTGTAATTTTGAATTTACAGGGTTTTTACCCTCAGTCCAAGATATAAATTATAAATATTGTTTTTCTTTTCTAACTCTTGTTTACATTACAGTACTAAAATTTGGATGCTTATTTATGTTAAATTTATAATATACCTCTGTAATTTATGAGGTTGTAGTTAAGTTGTATGAATTTTGCTTAAGCTCAATTAGTTGAGCCTTCTGTCACTCTGTTGGAAATAGTGACAGCGCCTTAATATACTGGAATCTGTCAATGCTATTATCTTATTTTACTAAAAGAATAAAATAAATCATTCAAGTTCCTTATGGAGTACTTAAGTAATTAACAGTTACTTCTTTTTCTTTTAAGTATAGAAGTTAGAATTTTAATTCATGTTACTAAAATTAAATAGAACGCTATAATATTATTGTTTCTATAGTTAGTATATAAACTGCAGACTTAATCCATGCAACATATATAATAGGATGAATATATCATAATAGAAAGGATATAATATAAGACTGTTGTCTTACCTATCAGTACTATGACTTCTATTGTTCCTTTTACTTAGTTTATTTTACTTAAAAGAATTGTAATTGTTATTATAAAGTTGTTACCTTTATTCTTTGTTTATTTGTAATCATAAATAAACTTAGTAATTTATTACTGTAATATTATTCTTACTGTACTATATATTTTACAGAAGTATTCTCTATATACTAGATTTTCTTAATTATATTACAGATTAATATTCAGAAAAATAGAAGATAAGAACTAAGTACTGCAATTGTTAACAACTTAAAAGTATAGGATGGCATGTGTAGAATTTATTTATGCTTTAACTAAATAAAATCAAATAAATAAACACATAGATTGCTAATTATAAATAAAGTCTTAAATTCAATAAGTCACCTGTAGCAACAATCCATCATTCTAACTAATCTTTCTTTCTGTTTAGTTTATCATACAAACAGTAGTAAAATCTGGGAAGAAATAGACTGTAAAATATCTTTATTTAACTTAACTCTACTCTAGTGAACTATCCTCTTTTTCTTTTGAAATTCAATTAAGCAATGATATTTCTGAAAGTAACTATTGTATCAAAACTATATTATCTATTCATTCCTGCTACTGTCAGTAGTTAACCTAGCTTCTTTTTCTATTCTAAAAAGGCTGACAATTTCAATACAGGTTAATACTACTGATACAAAGGATATTTCTTCTGATAACCACACAAAGAAATACTCTAAAACTCCATTAACATTCTATTTTGTATTTTCATCATGCCATCTTTATTTATAAAATCACCCCTGTGCTGGAGTACGGTCTGGTACCTCTGGATGAGGAAAAACACAGTGGGTTTTTATTTCTCATCAAGAAGATTCTATTACTAACAAGTTTAGAACAACTACATCACTGAGCCATCTAAATCTTTATATCATAAGCAACAAACATAGTATTTAATCATACACAGTTATTAAAACACAGACTGTTAGAGGACAGAACTTGTTCTTGAGCTTGGACAACAACAGCAATGGGAGGTCATTCCTCCCTACCAATTCCTGGAGAGCGCTCAAACAGTGACTCCTCAGGACCCCCGAGCTTGCTCTGGTCTCCTTGGCTGGAACTAGGTGCAGCAAAATATCAAGTACCACTCTTCAGACTTAGCACCAATCCTAATCTTATCAGTAAGATCTCCCAGCTTACAAGCTGTAACAGATCAAGACACCTTCCTTATTGTTTTTCCCTTTTTTCCCCAATGAATTTCCTGAATAACATTCCTCCTGAATGATACTTCTCTGGAAAATATCTGAGCAACCCCCAGCTTTATTCATTGGGTACTTTTTAAAATATTGCCTAGGTCTTTTTGGGTTAGTTGTCATTTATTGAGCCACCTACTCTGATCCCACTTTCTTGGGGGATCATGACCCCAAATATAGGGAAGTTGCCACCTGCAACATAGGAAGTGTTTGAGGATGCTGCCACTTGTCTTTTTCCCTCCACCTAGTTCCTTCCACCAGTTTGACTAGTAACCTCTTATTAATAGCTCTCCCATGTTGTTGTCTCCACATTTTATTTATTAATAATAAAATATTCATAATTACATTCCACTTCTTTTGACTCTGTTAAGTCATCAGTTCCTACTTAGCATTAAATTTAACATAATGTCTTAGGAAATATAATTAAAACAATTAACATTATTTACAAAATTGGGGTATGTGACATTCCCCTTGTCTCTATTATGGATTTTAGTATTACGTTTCCATTTAGTAAAATCTCTTCTACCATAAAATGATCTAATATTTTGGAGATGACCTGATCGCCTCCCCTTTTATTCCTCCAAGTGGGATCAAATTTTAGCGGGGCAACATCCACCGGCTTCCTATTTTTAAAGATGTCTAAAACGTAAGAATTCATAGCATCTTGTATGGCGTTTTATCCCCATATTTTCCCCATTGTTAAGGTTAAATTTGGATCTCCCCCTAGGATTACATTTTCCTGGTCCATTAAGCCACTATGACTAAAATTTTCCCATAAGGTTTTTCGATCAAAGAAAGGTCCATACACATTTAGAATTGTGAATTTTATCCTTGTTTCTCCATCTCTGATTTTAGTTTCTAACATGGAATCATGTTTTTTAACTGCAATTCATTGTAAAATTGGGCTCCATGTTGTCACTAAACCTCTCGAATGCCCATCTACATCAATACTCTCCATTTCCCAGTCTTTGATTATCTCTTTAATTATTTATTTTTCCTTGGATCCCTCCAACATTGTTTCCTGGATCATTAATACCGTAGGTGTAAGGTTGTTGATCAATTTTTTTAGGGAGGATTTTTTTGAGGTCCCCCCTAGTCCTCTTGAATTGAAGGTTAGTAGGTGCATCAAGCACCCCTACCTTGGGCCAATACTCTAAGAGCCCATTTTAAGTGTAGCCTGTTTCCCTTTTTTAATGTCTAAGGATGCTTGTACTTGAGCCTTGGAAAGGTAGGATTTCCTGCCTAATCTAGGTTTCTGTAATGTATTGAGAGCCAATCCGCATGAGGAAACCCCTTCTTCTTCTTCTTCTAAGGAGGTACTTTGTGATTTGAGATCCTAAGTTCTTTTGATCTCTACCTTTTTGCAAGGGTTTTTTAAATTCAAATTTTGTTCCTTTAAAAGTGAAGCAGTAAACGTTTTCGTGAATAAGGAAGGTGTAAGAGAGTCATTTTTACCTTCATCCTTCTAAGATGAAAAAGATTCTGGTGCCTTCGCACTCTCCGTTTGATGAGGTTGAATTTCTTGATCATGTTCACCATCAGTTTCCCTCGCTTTTGATTTTGTTGACTCTCTCACCTTCCCTTTATTTTCTCCACCCTACATAGTAAATGGTTCAAATTGTTTTTTTTGGTAGAGTTTGTTCTCCTTTACCCTGCTCATCCTACAATAAAACTTATTCAACATGCACCTGTAATGATTATGCTTCATTCCCTTTAAGCCTCCACGTTTCCATTATTCTTGATGGATCTGAGGCGGCTTTCATGGGTATTAGTTTTTATTTTTTAACCCATGCTTTCTTATGGATAGGTTTCATGAAGGTGGTCGAACAATCTTTCTGTAGATGCCCGACTCTTCTACAATTGAAGCATCTAAAGGGGATTTTCCAGTAGTCCAGTCGCTTCCACCAGACACTTCCATTCATCGCAATCTTGATATCTTTAAACAACCCGTCCCTCGTGTCCATCTCAACCAGTATCCAAGCACACCTTCGATCTAATTTCTCCTCCCAGTTTTCCTCCATGGAAATGTACTTTCCTAATTTATTCCCAATGGATTCAAAGATCTTTGGTTGCCAAAAAACCATGGGGAGGCCTGGTACTATGACCCAAATTTTCTCCACGTTGTGTGGTGTTCTGTACACGTTGAAATCGACCGTCCATTTTTTTAGAATTAATATCTACGGACCCCATCTCCAAACTTCTCCAAAAGTTCGGTGTTACCCTCCATGCTATGAACACTTATCCAATTGGACTGTATCCATTGTTGCAGCGATGCTATGGACGTCACCTTCCTGTAGAAGCGGCCAACAAGGGCGTGAGCAAGAAAATCTAGTACATGTTCCAAGTTGATATCCTTGCCTACGAGTAATTATGGGTTTCCATTCCTTTCTTGCATCCCTCTGTGCTTTTTTGGTAAAAATGGTGACTTGCTCACATGCTTCTCCTCAAGTTTTGCCTTATCATTGCATTTAATGGGGACCGTTAATGAATCATTACATGATGAAAATTCCATCTATGCCATGATCGTCGCTTGTGTGGTTCATACTTCGCCTTTTGTGCAAAAAACTGAACCAGAATCGTTGACCTCGTCGTAATTGACCTCTTCACTCTCCAATCCACCCATGCTCGAATTCTTCTCTTGTTCTTCAATCTACTCTCGTTAAGAGTTAAAAGTTAAAAAGAAAAACTCCCTCCTCCTCACACGAACTCTTGCCTCTGAACCTATTGTCGTAGAGCAACGTTTTGGCTCCCATTATCAAATTCCAACCCCCTCCTCAGATGGCATGCTTTTTCCACCTCTAAGTCAAACACATGAACTTCAGAGCATGAAGGGACTTTAAACCCTTCCTGACAGCAAAATAGTTGTATTAAGCCTTCTTCTGCCCTTTAGATCTTTGTTTTACACACACTTCCTTTTGCACCTAGTATTTCCACCTTTCACCTTTCCGAAGTGCGGATATCGAAAATCAAAAACCTTACTTTTTCAATTTTTGAATTCATGTCCTTCCGTACTTTGGAAATTTCACACTTCTGCAGCTGTAGTTCCTCACTCACACTTCCACCTCCACACTTCGAAATGCGGAAATTGGAAGATCAATTCTCCAATTTTTGAACTTCAGGATTTTCACACTTCCGCACCCGCACTTTTGCACCCTCACTTTCGCACCCGCACTTCTACACCCGCACTTCCTCAGCTGCACTTCTGCACCCTCACTTTGGCACCCGCACTTCCCCTCCCATACTTCAGTATCCACACTTCCGCCTCCGCACTTCGAAATGCAGAAATCGAAAGATCAATTCTCCAATTTTCAAACTTCGGCAATTTTCGTACCCGCACTTCTGCCTCCACACTTTGCAATGTGGAAATTGGAAGATACATTCCCAATTTTCATACTTCGGCAATTTCCCCACCCGCGCTTCCGCACCCATACTTGAGAAATCAGAAGATCAATTCTCCAATTTTAAGACTTTGACAACTTCTGCACCCGTACTTCAAAAATCGGAAGTGTGGGTGTTATATATATATTTTCTAATAGGAAAATATCTACCATTGTAAAGGGTGGATTTTTAAGGAATTCCAGAGAAACTTTCATTAAAGAAGAAAACAGAGTCTTTTCTTCATCAAAATGTTGCCTTAGCATCCGTCTTTACAAAATTACATCGTATTTACAAAAAACTCCACAATTTTCGTCATCCTGTAGCGTGTGTTCTTGTCTTTCTTGTATGTTACATTTGATTTTCTGCCAGAACCTCTGTTTCTATCTTGCCTGGCTCCAAGAGAAGGGCCATTTTGGATAGCTTTTCAACTTCCAAATTCAATTCTCTATATACGTGTGCAATTCTGAAGCTTGTAAACTGATCCAAAAGCCTACTAATCGCGTTGAGAAGCTGTTGTAGGTGAGGGGCATTTATTTGGATCCTCCTATTGGCTCGGTCCACCACCATCTTTGAGTCTCCAAATATTTTCATTTGGTTTATATTATGGTTTAGAGCTAGTTCAAGAACCAAATGAAGTGCTGGCAGCTCTTCTTTGTTGTTTGTACAGTGGCCTGGTACAAATTTAGCTTGGATCTTCTGTTTGTGTGGCATGTAAAGCACTGCTCTTGAACCACCCAATGGAGGGTCCCCTTGGATTGCTCCATCGAAAAAAGCCTAGGGAATCTCTTTGTTTATTGCTGGAGGGACTAGCACTCGGACTTTTGCCTCTTTCACTTGTGATCTATGTTCTCTGGTCCACTGTATCACAATGGCAGTAGTTACTTCAAGTGGAATTAACTTATTATTAAAAGTTATAGTGTTCCTTTCCCACCAGATTCCATAAGTGAAAAGGGATGGGAAAGCACTGTAAATATATACCGCTTTGTCTGTCCACCAAGCTTTTGCTTTGTGTTCCAGTGTGGTCCCGGGGTGCCCTTGGAATTTTAATTCTTTGCATGTTAATTTCCACACAGATTCTGCATAAGAACAGAAGTTAAAAAGGTGAGAAACATTTTCCTCATTTGAAATGCAGAGTGAACAATGATTTGGCCCATTCCAGCCCCTTTTCTGGAGGTTATCCCAGGTTAGGATTTTATTATTGAGTGATAACCATAAAGTGATTTTGGCCTTTAAAGGTCCTTCATCTTTCCATAATTGTTTCCACCACTCTTTTGTTTCTCCCTGGAAATTTTCTTCAGCCCAGATTTTATATCCAAGTTTGGCTATGAAGTCACCGTTGATTGGATTTTTTGTCCATACCAACTTATCTTCCCTAGCATCTTCTAAATATATGAAATTGGATTTGAGCATTGATACATATTCCTCCCATTCCTATTTATGACCTTCTTCTAATCCTAGCTATTCTAAGTTTTTCCAGAGAGTTTCTCTTTGCAGGGTTGT
>LPNX010537364.1:261013-286305 GCA_001517045.1 Pseudotsuga menziesii | reverse complement strand
ATATATATATATATATATATATATTAGATTCAATCCAATATATCATGATATAAATATCCCAAAAATAAAGTGTGGTTGTGATAACTTGAGTGCTACGGTCAAAAAACAATTTGTTTAATACAATGGCAAAATTACATACATACTGAATAATTAAAATATAAAAAAGATGTGTACAACTTTATATGTCTTTCGTCTCATCAAATGATATCAATAACAAGAGCCACAAGGTGGAAATGTCCCCGACATTGCACCTACACTTGTTACTTGTTCGCAATTGCAAAAGACCAATAAAATACTGTTGAAGTGAAGTAGTAGGTACAAGGACATTTAAGTTGTCTATGCAAAGCTCAGGGCTGGAATAACCTATAAGAGGAAAGGAAATCCGGTGGTTCAATTGCAAATGTTAAAGACAAAAATTAAAACTATCAAAAGTTTAGCACACATTGGAATAATAAATCGCATATTTTGATAGCACAAAACCAACACTATTTTTTTATTTATTTAAACATACTAAGGTGCACATAGGAGAAAATGAATCAAATTTGAAATGTACAAAAAATTGCATTTACAAAGAAATTTCATTTTATTAAATAAATAAAACTATCTAGTACAAATTACATTTACATAAATTTGATATTACAAAATTTTCATATTACAATTGCATATTTTCATATTAAAAAAATAACATTATTTAATTTGCTATTTTGATATAAAAAGTTGTTTTTTTCTCACTATGTAGTCTTAATATAAACAATATTAAATAGCTAATAATAGCTCCTCCACTAAAGAATATTATTATGTGATTTATCCCATGAATGTGGAGCGACTAAACTTGAAAAAAGATTTAGCACATCTTTGATCATGTTTGCATTCAAATTCCGTTACCCATTTCTGAAAAGGTGATTTTCTAAACCGCCTCTTATATTCATACACAAGCAACTTGTGATAATCTTGGATCATAATATCCAATGAGTTTGACCAGATTTGGACCGAGGAAGTTGAATTATGCCTGCAAAATCATAAGAAAAATAATCTTTCAGGTTCCTTGAATATAAAACCATCTACCCATCACAATACACATCTCAAATAAGATATCCAATTTGTTTGAGCATTAAAGTCAATATCACTTTAGCTACTCAGAATGCTTTCAAAATTCAACCACAGAATGACACTGCAAAAGTGAGGTGTAGTCTGCAGTCGGGGTGGGAGTGGGGATGATCCGACGAATCACATACTGGAATTTGAGATATGCAATAGCATGTCATTATTCTTGTATTGAGAATCATGACATTTCTTAATCACTTCTAATCAAAATCCAATGACTCTTTTAGGAATCTATCATAGTCCCCTGATACTAACAACATTAATATCATTCAATCCCATAGATTATACCTACCATCGCTAATCACCATCTCAGTTTTGAAGGGAACTACTACACAAAACAACAACATTGTAAATATAAATCCATCTCCATCTCAGTTTTGAAGGGAAGTACTGCACAAAACAACAACATTGTAAATCTAAATCCATCTACCCATTACAACACACATCTCAAATAAGACATCCAATTTGTTTGAGCATTAAAGTCAATATCACTTTAGCTAGTCAGCATGCTTTCAAATTCAACCAGAGAATGACACTGCGAAAGCAAGGTGTAGTATGCAACCAGGGTGGGAGTGGGGAAGATCCATAAACTCTTTGTGTGCCAGTTTAAATGTGCATTGAATAGAGGCAGTGCATTGGATATAATCAATATGGAAAATATCCCATACACATCTAAACCCAGCACATCTAAACCCAGGTTTGATATACACCTCGAGGTTATGAAGCTCCCGATAGTTCACAGAAATGGCCAACGAATCACATATTGCAATTTGAGATATGCAACAGCATGTCATTATTCTTGTATTGAGAATCATGACATTTCTTAATCACTTATAATCAAAATCCAATGACTCTTTTAGGAATCTGTCATAGTCCCCTGACACTAACGACATTAATATCGTTCAATCCCATAGATTATACCTACCCTCGCTAATCATCATCTCAGTTTTGAAGGGAAGTACTGCACAAAACAACAACATTGTAATACTAGACTCAACCTTAACCTAAATTTATTAAGACGGAAGAGATTGAAATGAATAAGAATCCAAGAACCAACCTTATCAATGAGTGATTGATAACATGGCTTCACTTCCTCCACATTAACTCTCACCTTACTCTTGCTGTATAAGTCATATTTACTGAACATTCACATTAAAATAAATAATTAGTGCCAAAACACATAACATTTATAAGTAAATATTAATGGGAATGAGTCAATGTTTACTTACTTGAATGTTTTGACCCACTCGAGCATCTCCTTATCTTTATCGTTCATCAAGTGCGTGTACGCACTAGCACGATGCAGAGCTACAACATACATATATTTATTTATGCATCACCCAAATCAATTATGTTAATATGCCTAAGAAATCAATTGCAATTTTATTTTGCTTACCATAGAAAGAGTGGAATCTTATTATGAAGAGAACCACTTGATGTAATGTTGTCTTATTCATTTTAGCCACCTGTTTCATCCATCACACCTTTCTTTAGGTGTCCTTTAATAAAATAAACAAAGGAACCATGTATCTGACATGAAATCAAATTGATATGTTATAACTTCAATTTTAAAAATGAATTACCATGTGCATATACTCATCATGACCCCAGGAAATAATAATGTTTTCCATTCCACATTTCTCTAAGTACACACTGTACTTTGTGTTGTATTTTGGGTTGTAGAAATCTGGATTTTCCTTGAAATGTTGCACAACACAATCCCGCTTGCTTTACTTTTACTTGTATATCTAGCTTGACAAAATCGAAATTCAAGAACACAAAATTTGAAAAGACTCATCATACCTCGTAGTGAACTATGGATTCATCAAAAGCATATCCCAACGGATAAGTGTCACCTAAAATAATTTCAGATATTCAGGCCCTTTAGTACTGTACTAAAGACATGGTTAATAACAAATCCATTTCTAGAAGAAGCCAGCTTTGATCAGTGATTAACTAAAATTAGTAATCATCGCTGCGAGATTGGTTCCTTGAGCTAAATCTAATAGTGATGCAAATTATGGATACATTTCATTGAAATTTACAATGGAGAAACAAACAAAACAACTCTCACCTACAATTTCCCATTGAGGCTACTCTCCAAAGTTAGGATGGAGTAGTACCTTACCCAAATCTGCAGGCACTTTAGATGAAAAAACATGTGAAAATGAGTTTAAACGCTCAATCTCCAAGGGAGATAATAGTTCCCGACTTATATGAACCACGCTAATCTTTCAGATAAGTTTAGAAGATAGGAGGAAGTAAGGTCAAGCACTTAATTTCCTTGATAAAAAGCTACCGTTAATTACTAGAATTACTTATTAAAGGCCTCCTCTTGCCCTTTAAAATTATATGTTTGCATTCTCTATAACATCTTGACACGTCCATATTAACCATGGCGCAATACCGAGCTAGTGTTCACTGTTTACTACTCTGCAACCTAAGGCCATATCAAATAATATACTTGGGTCATATTCAGCAACCTGACATGCACAAACAGAGGTACTTCAAATTTGGAGAGACGGGAAATTTCAGCATAAAAGCAACACAAAATCAAAACAAAATCATGCTTGCTTCATTGCCTTTGACGGAGAATTCATAGCAACTATCAATCTATGCTTACCAGCCATTCTTTGTGACCCTGTAACCCGTCCGGATTGAGTGTCTTGATAGCAACAGTGAGGCTGGTGCCATGGTTGACAATAGCAGTACCATTCTCTTCTATCCAGCGTTTGAAAACATAGCCGAAGCCACCTCCACCGAGAACACTCTCTGGCCTAAAGTTCTCGGTGGCAGATTTTGGCTCATTGAATGTGAATTTCAACAACTGGGGTGATATTCTTAATTGCTCCTCTAGCCTGGGAGTAGTTGGAATGCTCTCTGTACTGGCAGTGCTAATCAATGGACCTGTCTGGCAAGTTGGCAATGGTTTGCCACTATCATTGGGATTTTGGTTTCAGTTGTGTATCAATGCATCAATGTGTGGTACAAAGGAATTCAAAAACCAAAAATTCAATTGCAATTACAATTTTAATTATAATTTTAAGATCAAACCTCTTTAAATGACATAATAATCTATTAGAATTCATGAATAAAATTATAACTTAATACCAGCTATTAGAATTCACTACTTTTATGAAAAAAAACACGTATTAGAATTCACTGCTTTCATGAAAAAAAACCATGTATTGTAGTCTAAACTATCTTTGACAAAACTACCTGCTACTTTATATTTTAACCTCTGCTACTAGTAAACCTCCCATGCGCTTTTAACCTTTCTCAATTAATAACCATAAGCATCTTATTGTAAAATTAGAACATAATACCAGCTATTGAAAAAAGAAAAAAAACTTATATTCTAAACTATATGTGACAATGACATCACCATCTTTCACATTAGTGATGCAACAATCAAGGCTGGTCCTTTTGCAACAACCTAGAAGATGAAGATGACGTTACTTCAGGAGAAGTTACAATAACCGTGATTTTTAGAGTTACTATGGAATTAGCAATTCTCTGCATGATGCTACTTTGGGGAAATGACCTTGGATCATGCTTGGTTTCTGTCTTTCAACAAATTAAGAGCCCTTTCCCGTACAATGTCAATTATTTAGCCTTTGGGTGGTAACTTTCCTAGGGAAACAATTTAGTTCGTAATTGCTTCACTTGGCAAGGCTTTCAGCCTTTGTTGACAGAGTTTTTGATTGATGACTTTCTAGTGAGGAATCCATCATGATTAGTTAAGAAATGCTACATTGTTCCATGACATTGCCAAGGTTTCACTAAGTTTAAATACATTCCCATTCCCTTGGTTACAAACAGATAGGTTTCACACTCTAAGTTTAAATACATTCCCTTGGTTTCACACTCTAAGTTTAAATAGATCACATAGAACTGTGTCTGTGTGTCCTACCAGTGCATCCCTTCTTATCTAATGATGAAATGGATAAGAGTATAATCTTCATCTTCATCGGTATAATTCTTCTAGATCATATTCGTCATTACTTGAGGAATCTTTACTTGATTTTTTCTTGGCTGCAATATATTCATCCTTGGTTGCATTGAGAGAAACACTCTGCTTTGTGCAATATGTTGGAGTGATATTTATGTTCGTAGTATTACCAACTCAATCAAAGTCATCATATCTCTGTAGTACCCTTTAGGTACCATACTATTTCTTCTGAATATTTTACTTGGATAAGGAAAATGTCCTTTGGATTTCATAATATCTCTAATCCTCAGAATCATGCCAAGATTCTCAAACTTTGATATCTACCATAGTCACTCCCTCTAAGGTGGAGCACCATCCTCCCTCTGCATTTGTATTAGGACATTGGGTATACAGGTAGCCTCCTCTGTTACTAGTCTTGTATCCATCTATGTCACTTGTCGATGTAACTAGATATCAAGATCATTCATCTCAAACTTTGTTAGGATTCTATATTCAATCTTGTAGTAAAGGTTGGGATCTCCATCACTCTAGTTGATCCTTAAGCTCCTCGTGTAACTGTATGTGCTATCCCACAGGTGTCTACCGAGCTTGCACAAATCCTTCTATGCATAGGTGGTTCTATGTAGAGAGTCTCAAACCATATATATTGCTTGATATGTCCTTATACTTTGATTACACAATTTGCCTAGTGTAATATCTACTACTGAAGAAGTGTGTCTATCCCCTAGAGCAATGTTTTGTCATAATCAACTCTCTCTTTCTGATAGAGGGCCACGAACCTTGCTTTGTATCTTTTGATACTTTGATCTGCGGTATACTTGATTTTGCAGATCTACTTGGAAGACTTCATAAAACTTCCCTTCATGTCTTGAACTCATATCCAAACATCATTTTGTATGATCGACTAGTACTTCTAGATCATATCATCCTTCCATTCTTCCTTCTTGGGACATTGTTTTGCAAAGTTTCCTTTCTCATCACAACTAAGCTATTGAGTTGTGAGATTTCCTTCTATTCTTGGCGGGAATGTTCTTCCTTCTTGTTCTTTCTTTGCTTGGCATGATTTGTTGGGGCTTGATTTTCATCTCTTCTTCTTTTTCCATAAATTAATCGTGCACTCCTCCAAATGTGATTTACTAGAACAACTCTCTTGATTGAATTTGGAAGACCATTCAAAATTGCAATTTATGCTTCTGCTTCTTTGACATTGTCTTCAACGACTTCTAATTGCTCCTTGAGAGGAGATCTTCTTGTGAAGTAATCATTGAATGTTTTCTGACATTGCACCATCATATCCTTGAGTTGATTTCTCAAGGTCATATTCGTACATGTTGTTCATTACATCGAACATATCATTGGGATTCTTCAAGGATGATACATGAGGGATCCAATGGAGACGAAAATACTCATCTTTGTTTTGACTAGGTCCTTCTTTGCTTCAACTTCATCTCCATATCGATCTTTAGTTTCTTCTTTAACATAGTTCTTCATGGAATTCTTCTTCATGTATGATAAGCACTCTATAATTCCATGCTTAGAACTTATCGAATATTTCAAGCTTGTCCTCAAGCTTGAAACTGTTGTCAACATGATAAAAATGAGAACCTCAAATGTAAATAGAGAGGATGGAACTTACCAGTGAGATTGCTTCAACTTGATGCTTGCTTAAAGAATATTTTGAAAGACTACCTCTAGTGGACCTAGGGTCTGACAGAGAAACCCTAGTTTTTCAAATTAGGTATCTTCCATATATTATTGGATAGAAACAAGTGTCTCCTCAAGCCAAGCTGAGCATCATACTTATTTTCCCAAAACTGTTGACAGAACTGCAAAACATCTAATGCCCTAGTTTTCTTCAACAACAGTGTTAGAACAAAAAATGAAAATCCAAAAAATGAGAAACTTCTTACATAGATAAATGCACCCTCCTATGGAGAATTTGATGGTCCTCCTTCTTCAACTGATTGGTGGAGGGAAGTGCCCGAAACAAGAAGCCCTAGTTTTTTTCTCTGGTTTCTTCTGCAGAAATGATTGATCTCGTTTCTGATATAGATTTGAATTTTCAGCTCCCCAAGGTCTGAAACTTCGTCCCAAGGTAGCCTGGTCTATCTTCTTTCCAATCCCACAGGTTAGAGTAGAATTGGATTCACCAACTAATACTTATGCGAAGCTTACCAAGGTGACTTGTTTCAGGACTGTTCATCATAGCGAACTTGTACGGACTACCATGTGTCATTGTTTCACCTTTCGGATATGAGACTTTTACCATAGAAACTAAAGTTCGTTCCCTATCTGGAACATATTGTGAAATTTCATTTGGACCTTCCTAGCCCAAGATATAACAATTCTCCCTAGGTCCCTATTTAAGGTTGAGAATTATGGGAGAGCCTGGAACCCTGAGTTGGAGGAATCATATCTCCTATATTATAGTGAATCTAAGGATAAAACATTTACACAGGATAGAGTGCAAATTTATCTTCGGCCTGTCAAAATTTCAGCTCCTGATCCTTCTCCAATCGCGTGTTATAGCGAAAGTACCAAAATCGCTAGTTTTTGTCTTTTAGGGTTTTCAATCATGAAACCCTAATCTTCAATAGTTGTAGCTGAAGCAGTGTTTTAGTTGCACAAAGACTTCATTCAGGGTGGATCTGATACCATGTTATATTTTTAATGGTTATACAAGATCTAAAAACATTAGCATCATAACATCATAACCATAATAAAAGGATCACTAAAAGAAAGAGAAATGCAATAATACAAGAGAACATAAATATTTTCCTCGGGGAAACCACAAGGGAGAAAACCCCGCAAAACTTACTAAGTATAGAATTCGACCAAGACAGAGCGTAACGTCCCCGACCCTTCGACTGATGAAGAGGACGCTACGAACACCAAACTAACGGGAAAACAGCCCCCATGAACACAAACAGGGATAAATGCTGATATTAAAAACTTAACATAATGCATACTAAGATGCATAAAACATACAAAGATGCACAGTTACTCAACATTCAGCAGAAGCATAACACACATTCCAACATTTAACATGTTCATCATAGTTCATGGAACAGTAGATATAATTGCAGAGATGAAACAGTCATAGGTACTTATCTTTTAATGAAGAACTCGCCCTGCAACCAGCTACATCACTGCAACGTTCCACCCAACCATAGGCCAGTGTGCTCATCAATCTCTCAGCAACACTGCCACCCCCGAGCTGGGCATGATTCCTCAAGGAATAAGGGTCAATGCAGGCTTCCACATAGCCAAGGTACCCGACCAGCCAAACCCACACAGTAGGGTTTTACCAGGTCGTCAAGGAGCTGGAAAGGCTAAATGCTAAGCTGGTGGTCTCAAACACCAGTCTTCTCAAGCATACCCAGCCTCTAGTCCCACTCTCAACAGTCCGACGACCAACCACTACCTACCACAGCAAAACAACCCATTCACAGCTCAGTGAAGAAGGCAAAGATAATCGGGTGACGATCTCAACCAAAAGGTGAAACACAGCTCAAGCCCACAAGACAACTTAGAGTTGTTCTTGGCCTTAGCGTGGCCAAAACAACTCAGCAGCAACCCAAAACCAAGTTACATCAACAGCCCAAACTCACAATGAAAACTATGGCAACTTTACATAGTCCCAAAAATAGGGGAGAAGTCTGATTCTTGATCTTGGGCAAAAGAAGGACATAAACGCAGACCACCATCCGATGAGGAAACGACGAGAACCTTACACAGTCCATAGTTGGGACAGAAGCAAAACTCCTAGCATAGACATGGGAAAACTCAGCCAACGGATGTGGAAATCAACAGTCCTCTAACATCCAAGAGCTCACAGCACACAATTCCTCAATGCGAACGCTGAAGAAAGTTACACAGACAAGATTAGAGAAAGAACCAATTCTCCATCAAACTATGCGTGAGGGGAAAGGATGCGGCCAACAAAAAAAATGGAAAACAACAGTCCATCCACAACAAAATAAACCCACAGCGATTCTTTACAGTCCGGCAATGGTGGAGGAAAAAACGTCGACTCCATGCGTGAGGAACGTTAACCGGCCTCCTCCTGCGCGTCCCTGCGTGAGAGTGAACCCACAATGGAGAGAATGGCATAGTCGGGAGTGCGTGAGGGTGAGCCAACAATGGAGAGAATGGCCTCGTGGAGAGAATGGCAGTGGTTTGCTTGCCAATGTGAGGTCAACCTGCTAGTGGAGTGTGCATGTGGGCAAGGACTGACAGTCCTGCCACACTCCACTCCCAGCCATAACTACCTCAACTACTCAATCAAAACATTAAAGTGGTTGGATGAGACAAGGGAAGATGGAAAATCAAACAGGGTGGTAACACATGGATTTTCCCCCCATAGTCCAAGGTTTGACATCCCCCACCCTTATCCTTTGGAATCGTGCTCTTTTCATTTTAACGTTGCACCGTCGTAGCTGGTTGTAGGTTTATTTTAATTGATGTGCGTATTTACATGATGCCAAACTATAATGTGCCGGATAGCACGATATACCATCGGCAACTATCCCTATTGCCGAAACATACACAACCAAATCGATGATGGGGCCTTTGCCTTTAGCTCCTCACCACGATTAACTGCATTATATACATCATGCAAACGGGGTCAAAACTGGGGTGTTACATAGAGTAGAACCCTAGCAATAAGATAGTTTATTATCTTCCACAGTAAACTCCCTCTCTCTCTCTCTCTCTCTCTCTCTCTCTCTCTCTCTCTCTCCAGCACAATACTTAAGTGTAAGATCTGTGAAAATGAGAGAGGTGCCTCATATATTTATATTCATTAGGTGAGTGCCTCAAATAACTAACTAGGTCATCTAGGTTCCCTAATGAGGGTCGATGTACCTTGGGAGACTCAAAATACATTTTATATATTACTTTTGTGGGTATTATTTCCCCCACTTACACCAGAGGGTTTACATCATGATTTTTACATGACCAACTACATCAAGGACATCTCCGAAGGAAAATACAACAAAAGTACAATAGCATATCTTCTAAAGTTACAAATCTTTAACAAAAGGAAATGGACATAATTGCATCCTAGGAGGAGCCATCTCAACAGCAACGTGCTTCAAATGTATCAGATCATTTATTTTTTTGGATTGCCATGTACACAGTCTAATTAATTAATTCAACAGTAAATAATAATTTTTAATTATTTTGTTGCATAGAAGAAAACAAAATGGAACCCATTCAACACATAAGATAGGACGACAAGGAAAAATGAGGTTGATAGCTAAGTTTGTGAGTAGTTGTGATATGTAGGGGTTGATAGGCCATATTTGGATGTCTTGAATTAGGTGTTAACATACAAAAATGAGCCATTAGAAGAATTGATTGACATTGGGTTAAGCAAGGGTTGTGAGTATATCTTGGCGTATCAAAAATTAATTTTGGAATTTGTAAGTATCTATGTTCTTTTACTTCTCTCATTTTATAAGTAATAGAACAACAAAAATCATTTATGTTAAATTTATGATTTCCCACAAGGTATAAAACTTGCAAGAGACAAAGTATGGAGTGTAGCCAACAAAGGAATTGTTGAAAAATAGCATGAAACTTGGTTTTGAAAAAATGTGTGACATTCAAGACGGAATTCTTTCTCTGGTACGTTGATTTTCAATTTATATACATGTATATTATCTATTTTAGTTTGTATTATTCCAAGCAATATTGTAAATACACTCAATACACTTTATTTTTATATTTGCATATGGAAGTTGAAGAAGAGAAAAACAATCAAGGCGATCAACAAACAAATTGGCCAAATAAGCTAAGTGATGTAAGTGGCTCGAGCGTTGATAACAGTTCCAACAAAGAATGATGATCCATATATTTTGGATGTTAATGCAAGTTGTTGTATATTTTGACATAATTGTCTATGAAAATAAACATTTTGTATAATGTATTGGACATAGTGTCTGAATTGAAGGACAACATGTTACCAATAAGTGTAACATTACATGCATGTTGACGATTTGATTATTGTGGACTTTATATTGTCCTATTTTGTATGATGAATGATCTCTTATTGATATAAAATAAAATAAAAATTTCTATTGCATTTTTCCAATGTCATTTTCAGATGTTACATGTGAAATGGTAAATTGGTAACTAAATGTATGGATGATTAAATATTACAATATGTGATACTGTGATATAAGAAATTAATCCAAATAAAAACAATAATTAAATTTGAAATGAATAGTACTATAAAAAATATTGCATTTTTTATGAATAATAGAATTAAAAATATATATAGATATTTCCATTACAATGTTAGTAGCTACTGTTCAAAAAATAAGCTACGATGTTTTTGATATTTATTGTCGCGTCGGTGCGTTTGGTCAAATGTTATGCAGTAATGCATTTGGTCAAATTTTACTCGTCGGCGCGTTTAGTTGAATGATACGCCCTGGTCAAATTTTACCACACCGTTATTTTTTTATTTAAAGTTCACGATCCAGTGCCATTTACCGATGTGTTTATCTTTATTAAGAACCGTGGTGCTTTCCAATTGTTAAAACTCAACGAAGCTTATTGTGATGAAATACATTGGTGCGCTATTATATATAAAAGCACTTTTAAATTTTCAAAAATATAGAAAATTGTTGATGTGTATGTCGCAACATATTACACCAATGCTTTGTTATAGCATGTAAGCATTGGTGTGTTCACTCAATAAATAAGCACATGTGATGGTTTGGTTACACTGTTCTGGTGTGTATATTGTTTTAAAGCACCGAGCGGTGATAAATTTCGGTGCGTGTCAGTGTTTTGTGTGTTGATGTGCATCAGTGTGTTTCGTTTTTTTTATATTGCATTGGTGTGCTTCAGTATGTTACTCACTAGTGTGTTGCTTTTTATAAAAGTGCATTGATAAAAAAACATTTGTTATACTTTGTCCACCGAGTTTCTTTAGTTATAAAAAGTATCCGCAAAAACCTCCGTTAAAACATTCGCTACCAATTGTGGAGTTTTTTTTTTACAATTTTGGTCAATATTGTACCACTAAAAAACTCTGCTATGACCTTTGCTACAGTCCCTTTTCTTTGTAGTGAGATAATAGGTGGAACTTCCAATTAAGGAAAAAATCCACTTGTTTAGAGTTGGACTACAACATTACTAACTTCACAATCTATTTGTGTTTATCCAATATTATAAAGATAAGTTGGAACTTGCTATTAAAATGTAAGAGTATCATTAGTTAAGAATTGAATCTAGGTCAGTGTAAAAAACTTCTACTTGTTTTTAACTTATCTCACAATCTATTTGTATTTAACTCCAACTCAGTCACATATAAGTCCTATGAGTTGGAACTTCTAATTAAAATACAAAACTTCCATCAATTAAGAACGAAATCTAAGTCGACGTAATAAAATTTTCACTTGTTTACAATTGAACCACACATTAGATTAGTGTAAAAAAGCGTTCACGTGTTTATAGCTAGCTCATAGTGTAGCCAACCCTTGTATGTATGCATTGTAGAACACTTCACCAAAAAACAACTTTGTGGCTATTGTTGGTTGAGGTTGACAAAAAAAATCATGATTTCTTCCTTTTGCACCCATTTTTCTAAGCATCTTAATAAAAAATATTGTTTGTTACCATTTTTACTTCAACATTGACCTTGCCTTACCCATCAAGGTTCTCCTGCATCATTCTGTGACTATGTTTTGATGTGGTGTGGAGGAATTGTTCATTGTTGCCAAATTCCCCACTCTTTACGAAAATTCTTGATTTTGTTTTGATGTGAATTTAATACCATTATTTGTTCTTGAAGTCTGTTGTGTTTTTCATTTTCAATGAAAACCTTACAAAATTTGAATTAGTTCAATGTTCCCACTTCTACTTTAGTGAATAACCTCAACACATTCTAAATCGATCATTAACATAATGGAAAAAAAACAGCACAAACCAGTTAAAAATGTAACACTTAGATAACCAGAAATGTCAAAACCAAGAACTTGCAATCTTCTTTGAAAGTTTGTTTTAACTGTTAACTATATCGTCCCATTTTTGGTGTTTCAAAACTTTTTATTGATCTTTGCTATACGGGAAGATGTAATTTCATCAACTTATAAATGCAATAAAAAAATCAAAGTCTTTGAATAGATCCACATCTTCAAAAATGCAAATTCAACACTGAATTCCTCATAAATTAGAGATTTGTGATATGTCGAATTGAATCCAGAGTGAGGCGTTTTAGTTAGCCATCAGAACGAGATGTTTTGGTTAAGTATTAGACAATGCCTTGAAACTAAGTATCTGTTATTACTTACTAGCACAATCACTTAACTTATGATCAGTGAACACCGATAGGCCACAAGTTAAGTGCCATGAATAAGTTATCTTTTACTTGTAATCACTTGTTGGATATGCCTCATTTACCTGTTGTCACCCGCCTTCTTCAAGTTAATTAGGTTGTTTTCCATGAACTGCCCATTATCCATACATCATCTACCAGTTATTCGTGCATAAGTTACCCATTATTTTTTATATTCCTTTTTATATAATTGTTTATTTTGAATTTGGAACAACGACCATAAAGTCAATATGGACAGTACACTTGTCTCATTTTCTTGCAATCTAGTAAAGCATACTTGTTAATCCACCCCAAATTCTAAAATATAAACACCTATAGGTGTAATTACATAAATATATCCTAATATTTTTCCAAATTGCACCAATCATATTGATGGGAATGATACAATGTAGGATGGAACAAGTTTGTGTGTGCTCTTTATGTAGTGCCATTTGCAGGTTACTGTCAATTTACAACTTGTAACATAAAGGAATAGTTATGGTCGTTGTGCTAAAGATGCTCTATTACTATCATAAAACCTTGTGTTGGTTGCTAGCACTGAAACTTAGGCAAACTTCTTTTCACGAGAAAAATAGGAATAATACAAAGGTGGAATTTTTGGATTATAATTCGAAAGTCTGTACCTTATGTAGGTAATCATGGCCTTTAACACGTTGGTGAAGAAACAAAATGTATGATAGAGTAAGGATTCAATCCTTCCATATTCCAAGCAAATTACTTGTGAATTGAATTAGACGGTCAAAATATCTATTTATGAAGGAGGAGATTTAATTGCAGCCATCCTCTGCAAAATTATGGGAATCCTAGATGAATTTATGAGTCATGGAATGGGTTGATTGTCGATGGAGTTGGAAATTTGGACCTTGGGATAAAACGTTGGACATTAAAATTCATAGTGACTTCTACTTCTTTAATTATTAAAATAACTACGTAGTATTACTTCAAATTAGGTTAATTGGAATTGGTGGATTGTTGTTGATAGTACTCAGATAGATGATGCACTAGTGAGAAGGCTTTGAACGTGCAATTAGGATGATCATTTAATTACTTTTAACAATGGATTAGGATTAACGTGTTATTCACCTCTGCTCGATGGCTTTACTGCAATGTGCTTCACCTATCACTAGGTTTTATGTTATTTAACAACAAAGAAGATTCCCAATGTGTATACCAACTCCAAGCCATGTTGAAACACAAAAGTGAAGGAAAAAATAAACACTTAACTTTACCCAAGGGATTACTTGCAATGTAAGCAACACCCTACAAGATAGACAAAGCTAAAAGCGTACACAATAATTTTTCTTGTTAAAGTGAACATGATAAATAGTATAGCTTGAAAAAGATTTGATTTGATTTCTCACCTGAAACATTGGTAACAGTATCTCAGTCGAGACACTGGAAGATGCAAGCAGCTTCACTTAATATTATTGATATAAAGACAACACAAACAAACATAAGAGTAAAACAGAGGCAGGTGTCCAATTACTTTTTATTATTGTTATTTTATATTTGACAAATAGAATTTAAATCAGATAAAATTATAACATCATAATTAACATCCAATAAAAAAAATAGAATTTTATTTTCATTTTTTTAACATTTAGTAATATTCAATTTAATATATTATTTTTAGAGAGCTTTATCAAACTATAAGAAATTATCTGTACATAATAAAAATTAATTAAAACTCAAAATTAATTGGCAAACCATCAAATACCATATAGCTAGTCTTGGTGGTGGTGGTGGTGGTTTTTTATTGGACCTTGAGAGGAAGGAAATGAACTATTTATATTTCTATGAAATTTTATTCATATGCTCAAATAGCTTAAAAATAACCTTTCGTAGGTCACTATAGTTTTTACAAGGTAGAAGGTTAGGGAGGTTTGTATTGTAGCAAAGTTTATGAGACTGTGATCTAATGTGGGTGTACATAGGGAATTCTAAAAGAAAGTGACCTTCATCGTCAACGTTCTTGGCCTCGCAGAGCTGACAAATCCTTTCCACCCATGGTGTTTTAGGAGTTGTCTAGTGTCATGTTTCACTGTGAAGCTAACGAGAGTTCGTTCTTATCTTGGCTATATTGACTTTGTTCTTTAAACTAGTTCAAATAAAGAGATCATTTCGATCTTCCGGATTATGGCTAATGACCTCCTTATAGTATCTTAATTTTCTTTTATCCTCTATATCTTTCTCATCCCACATTTTCTATTTAAAATAAGTTGCAATGATATTTTTATTGTTGTTGATATTGATATTTTGTAAAGTGGCTTTTTCAATAACCCCCCAATGGTTTAACCAAGCCCCGCTATCTTTATACCATCCTCTCTTGAGTCGTAGTTGATATTCACTATATTTTAAAGCAATCTTAGGAAGACTATAGTCTCCCATGTTATGTATCGTGTACTTGTACAACGAGAATCTAGTTAAAGTGATGCTCTCGATTAGGGGGGTATACTTCTATTAGGACAATAGGGTGGGGTGTATTGATTTTAATTTTGAGATTATACATTAAAAAGCGCTTTTGGATTTGCTTAATCCTTCTTCATGACTCTCAAAATGTTGCAGACCCAAACTTCACAATCGTATACGATAACAAGAGTGATGATAGGTTCAAAAAATAACTTATGTTTATCCCATGTCACAAGGTTTGTGGTGGGTTCTTAATACCAATTACAATAGGTATTCAATTTGATTCATATAGTTAAAAACAATAGCATATAAACAATGGCACACAACACATAACACAAAAATTACCCTATAAACCCATTTCTTGGGGAAAACCAACAAACCACTAAGTCTATAGGTCATTTATTAATCAAATACTCAAAATAAGTATTTACAACCATGACTTTCTAGACCACAAATCACACTCTATTACATGATCATGTTAAATACTATACCCATTGCAATATATGCTTACATTGTTGTACATCATGCATGATAGTCGTTACAACTTATTTATAGATGCAATACAACCAACTAGTCATTGATGACAATCCATAACTTCCTAACCACTTTCAATTATTAAGTTACATTCAACTTGAGTGGGTCAACTTTGGTCAATTGCTCATTGAGCTTTTTGGTCATTCCGTCAACATCATGTCGACCAATTCGTTTGCCTTTGACCAAACAACTTATTGAAGTCGACGGGTCGACCAAACTTCCACTATATGTCACCTTCGACTACAGTCAACTTATACCAGTCAACTATAGAATTTTCCAATCAATCCTCATGCAATTAATATAACATTTCCAACATTCTCCTAATTGGTATCTTCTTTTCATTAACAAGAGAAACAAAACATTACTTCACTTAAGCTTGGTTTCCAATCCCATCATTTCCCTACACCAAGAAAAAATTTATGTGCTTATTGACTTTGTCATTGAGTCCGCAACATTCTTCATTGTGTATACCTTTTCTATTAACACCCTTTGGTTCTCCACCATCTCCCTCACGAAATTGTATTGAACATCAATGTGTTTCATCTTTGAATGGTAGGTTAGATTCTTTGCTAGGAATATTTCACTTTGACTCTCACAATCCAACCTAACAACATGTTGAACAAACCCAACATTTGAACACAATATCTGCAACCAAACAACTTCCCTGCAAGCATGAGTTACAACCATGTATTCAGTGTGAGTAGTCGACAATGTGATGACTGATTACCTTCTACTCATTCAATTGATTTCTCCACTAAATGTCCTCAACACATATCTACTAGTTGATTGTTTGTGGTCGATGTCTCCACCCTAGTTGGATTCAACAAAACCATGTACATTGAATTCCTTGTTGTCCGCAGGCTCTCCTCCATAACATATTGCATTATCAACTATACCACAAAGATACATAAATAGTCTTTTGACTATCATCTAGTACTCTTTTCCAAGTGTCGACATATACTTACACAATACTCCCACTGCATGGGAAATATCAATTCGTGTATAGACCATAACATACATAAGACTATCTACAACACTTACAGAGGGCACACATATCATACGTACTCTATTTCTTCCTGTATATTTTGACATTATTCAACATATATCTTGACTACCACAAGAATAGGTACCATGGATGATCAACTTTCCCGCGTGTCTAAACATTTCAGGATTGTCTCAACATATTTAACCAAAGCATTCTTGCTACTCGATCTCTTGTGATTTCAATTCCAAGAATGAAATTTGTCGCTCCAAGATACTTCATGTTGAACTTGGAGGATAACTACAGTTTCACCTCTTTTTATCAAATCCATGTTATTTTTTACTAACAACATGTCGTCGACATACAATACCATGTATACAAAGTGATCACCGACTTTCTTCGAATACACACAATATTCACCATGATCGCCATAGCTTTATATAGATTTATTCAAGATGCTTCATACATATTTCTTCTTCAAGATCACCATGAAGAAATGTTTCCTTTACATCCATATGCTATATCTCAAGATAAAATGATAAAACTAAAGATATTAGTATGCTTATGGAAGTTAGTTTAGAAACAAGTGAGAAAATTTTGCTAAAGTCAACTCCCTCGACTTGGTAATACCATTTCGTTACCAATCCAACCTAGTACTTCTTGACTTGACCTACTGCATTCAAATTTTTTTTGAACACCCACTTACTTCCAACAAGTTCCCTTCCATTTAGTAATGCGACTAGATCCCATGGCCCTTTTCTAGAGTTTACTCTTTATCAAGTCGATCACTTCCTTTACTAACCTAGGATTGTCGTCTATGTTAGTTGATGCAAAAGCATAGCACCAATCTAGTTGACCCATTAGAGGAAATTTCAAGTCAAAATGGGCCTCCTAAAAAAATTTAATAAAATAATAGTTAAAATAATAAAATAATATTTATTAATTTTGAAGGAAGAAAAGAAAAAAGCTACTTTTTTGTTTGTATTTTCGACATATCTCCTTGTGTTTTTACTCAAATTTCGACCAGGAGAGCTCGTTAGATGCGAAATTAAATTTCGCATCCAATGAGTACCCACTCGGCATACTTCTGATGGACCCTGCTGTTGAAATATTGTAACTTCGAAGAATATTCTATATGTATCTTTTTGTGGTCCCCGATGGTCCTACCGGGAGAACCACTTGTATTACTTTGTACCCCGATCCTCCTAATCGAAAGAACTAATAAGAGTCATGAGGTAGTCCCCTCTAATTGTAAAGGTGGGTCATTAGCACCCCAGTGTGGTTACTTGAGCCTACATGTGTAACTCGAGCCTACATGATTAACTCGAGCCTACATGACAGATGAGTTAACTTAAGTGAACAGATGAATATAAATAGAGGTGTAGCGCTCCTCATTTGGAGCACACACTCTCACTTGTGTAGCGCATTAGTGGAAAAGAGAAGTAGCTGGAGAAGGAGGAGGATCAGGCTTTGATCTCCTTGTTGGTTTTATCTTTTATCTTTTTGGGGCATTTATATTGAGGAAGCTTTTGCTGGGTTTTTCCCTTTAGGGTTTTCCCAGGATAAATCTGTGTTGTTGTTGTGATACTGTTTCTTTCAGTGATCCTGCTTATATGATTTTGTTATGAATATGAAATGAAATACTGATTTCTTAGCTAAGCATATGAAAAATTAACACCCGCTACCCCAAAAACAACAAATACCTGGAAAAAAAACGTGATGGCATATTTTTATTTAGTTTTTATTTCATAATTGTACAATGGAACCCCCCTTGAATAAAAAAGATAGTTTTGGAAAAAAATAACAAAACATAAGATGTCTAACGTGTATTTATTATATTAACATAAACACGTTAATAATGAAAAGATAAAATATTTAATATTCATTTGTTATAATAATGTTTTGATTAAAGATGCTTAAGTGAGGTTAGCATAAAGACACCATGTCTTGGTTAAAGATGTGGCGGATTGACGAAAATGTCACTATGCAAAATATAGTTGATATTAAAAATATTATTACTTCGAAGTTCAAAGAGAAGTTGTGGTGTGATGAAAATTTAGAGGATAAAAGAAAATTAATATATTACAAGGAGGTCATTAACCCTAATCTTGAATATCAAAATTATCTCTATGTTTTAACTAACATAAAGAAGAAGATCCACATAGCTAAAATAAGAACAAACTCTCATGAATTGCATAGTGAAACAGGGCATTGGACCTTTCCTAAAACTAAGTGGGTCGAATGGAACTATCATATTTGTGAGACTATGAGTGTTGAGGATGAAAAGCACTTCCTCTTAGATTGAGCTGCGTACACCCACACAAGATCTCAGTGTTGAGATTTTTGTTCCAATACAAACCTACCCAACCTTCTATCTCATCAAAATTATAGTATTTAAGGAATACTCATCTTTAAGCATTTTGAGCACATAAATAAACTCTAAAACAAATGAAGTAGTTCCTTAGTTTTATTTCTTAAGGTCTGATAGACCAAGATTGGTCTTAGTGGACATTAACTATCATCATCATCATCACATCATCATCAATAAGGAAATGGTAAATCTCGTGCAATATGTGGTCATATAGAATGCATTGTGCATTCGATAATGGTAGGAGTATCATGATGGTTCTTTCACGATGTGTATAACCATCATATAAAATATTTAGGTGCATTGAGTTTTATGTTAGGATCTCATGATGTACAATGTGTCTCCTTACACATGGTGCACTAGAAATAATGCCATTTGTACAAATACAATGTACAATTACATGAGAGTCTTTATGCACTGTCTCCTCCATTTTAAATGTTCTTTATCCTCAACTACCATAATATATGCTACACATAAATATTTAAATAATTCAAAAATTAAAAATTAATCTAAACTATAGTAAAAACATTTGAAAATAAAAAAATTAAATCTACATGTTGAATTAATCTACCTAACCGAATCATATATATCCCCTGTGAGGGACATAATAATAGGTTGGCGAATAAAGATATTGCAAATTTGTGATGCCCTTTCTTGTTAGTATTTTCATTCGGTCATAAGGCACTATTTGGTATAGGTGATCTAATATGTAATTTTGAATTTGTATTTGTGGTCTCAATCACATAATAAATTGTCAAGATTTATTTTATTGAAATTAAATAATAAAGTATTGTATATTTTAAGGTGGATGTTATTTATTTTTCTTCATTATATTTATTTTTGTTTTAGTTGACATGTTCTTTTTTCAAGTTTGATGCTCTTATGGCTAGATGGTAATTAAATAGTACACATCTTGCTTTCTTGATTGAGAAATAATATATTTGTATAGAAATTAGTTTTGATGTAATTGGATAAACATTGGATATAATAATTATTTATGCAAGTCTTCCAAGAGTATGGTTTAACAAATTGTTTTCAAAAGAAACAAAAATTTGCGTTGTATATCAAATTGTGATCGAATTTTAAGTTTCATCATTTTATTGATGGTCAGAAACTCGGGGTTAATGGCTGTGAAATTTTGTGACAATTTTTTTTTCTTTTATTTTACAATTTTGTGGCAAAAGTGTTATATTTCTATAGTTTTTGTCTTAAAACAATAAGTCTTGGAAATTGCGGCGACATCCCCACCTCATGGCTCTTGTTTATTTATTATATCATAATTTTAAAAGATATAGATCTTCCATTCTTACCATAAGTTTTTTTGCCTTAACGATATAAAAGTGTATAAGTATCTAAAATCTAACATATAAGTGTCTGAGCATAATATATTCTTTAAATCCACCTTGTTATTCAAATTAAGGTAGTTGAAATTACAACAAACAATCAATATGATTAACATCAATGATAATCTGCACTCTAATTAGTTTATTTTTATCCAGTTGTATTAACATATAAAAATCACAAAACAATGAACAAAATAGAAAGCAAGAAATATCATCTCTAACTATGGAGAATGACATACAATCATTCCATACAATCACAAATTACATGATAGACATGAAACATATTTCACATCAAATTGGTTGTTAACTAGCTCAAATTGTTTAAACACTGCATCCAGTGATCAACTTTCCATTTCCACGGTCATAACATGAAAAATAAACAATATAATTAGACAATAAAAGATAACGATAACAAAATGATATTTCAATTTGTCAATAATAAAATAAAACATGTACATATCACTCTCCATCTCCATCACCCTTATTATTTTCATCAGTTGGCATGATAACACTATTGTTCTAAAAAACATGTGTAGATCTAGGGTCATGTATTAATATGAACCACCAATCTTTATCCAACATGTCAAGGTAAAAGAACACTTGGTTACAGTGTTTTGGGAAAACATAAGTCTCCTTACTTTCATCGCACATCTTTCTAGAGTTGATACGTATTAACCCACTAGCACAACCTTCCTTTACATTATTCCTATCGAATGTGTCCCACCACTTGCACCTAAAAATAACACATTGGAAAGATGAGAAACCCACTTGAATGATCTCTTGTATCTTTCTGACATAGCTCAACATCCCTCATATTAGGTTTCGATCGTTGTGTCTAGCACAACTAGATTGGTCAAACTCGACTTCCATTCCATAGTCTTGTGTACAACATCCATCATCAGCATCGTTAGTGCAGAAATGATGTACATAAGACCACATAGATCGGAACTAATGCACCTATAAAATAAGTTAACAAATGATGGCGCCATATGTCTAATAACATAAACATTAATATATTAAACATAGATGTTATAATTCAAAGATGCATTATAAAGTTAGAAGTATAGAAAGAGAATATTACTGAGTTGTTGCACCTGGCCTCAATGTTTAAAACATCCTCCTCTTAATGCGGGCAATAGCCGGATGCACCTGAACTCGTTCCCAAATCGGAAGCCTGCAATATAGAATACATTGATCTTCATATTCACATGGATAAGTAAAATAAATTCAAATAGATATTAAAAATATAAATAAAAGTTGAACTTAGAGGATATGGAAAAGGAGAACTTGTTAAAATTTGAACAAGACGGTGTGAGCTAGAATCTGAAGAATTGGTCATTTGATACTATAACTTTTTATCCTTGCATTTGAGCCAAATTATCAATCAATATACGTCTCTATAGTCCTAAAATATTTTTGAGAACCATATTACAATCTAACTTCCAATATAGTTTGGAAACCATTTTGTAAGAATAAGCTGAGTTGCATATATATACTATGAAATATTGTAATTGGTGTGGTTGAATACTAAAAGAATATTTGAGATTAATATAAAATTTTAAGTTTAAATATCAAAACATATGATGTTTGTATTCAACTAGTGCACCAACTCTACAACAAAAATACTGGTGCAACTTTAACATTTGGATGCACCGAATGACATCACAAGAACGCACTTATGTCAACATCTGCAAAAACCTTCGTAAAAGAAAATATTTGTTATTTTTATAGCATATATTTATCGATTCATTTTACAAAAACTATTGTCACTGGTGCATTTAGTAAAAACAAGCACACTAGGGAGTCATAATTTGTATGTGCACTGATGCATGATATATGTTTCTTATTTTATTTTATTTTATTTTATGGTTATACGGTGCCACGTTAAACCTTAAATGCATTGGTGAGGTCATGTCCTATATGCATTGGTGCGACATAAACTTAAGCACACCGTAATGCCAAAAATCAAAATTTAAAAATCATACAGGTTATTTTTTCCCTAAACTGAAAAATGGCGGGAAATTTAATTCAGAAAACTAGTTCGAAAAGTTATTTAAAAGTAAAAAACCTAAACATTATTTCATTATTTTATCGTAACTTCAAGGAGAGAGTTTTGGAATAGAGACTTATGCTAAAGGAGTTTGGATCAAATAGATTATTCTTAGGATCATTGTTAGGTGTGGTGAATCAATCAAAACCCTACATAGTAGAAATTTCAAGTATGTAAAACATTACTATTGATCTTATTATCCTATTTAGATTTTAATTAAATTTAGAAAAGAAAAGAAAAAAACTTCATTGTTACCTTCAATGTTGCAACACTTCTTTTTTCATTGGTTCTTTTCAGTTTATGTGGATGCAAAATTTTACATTAGGCTTTAAATCCCTCTATTGTGTCACAGTTATGATTTTCTTTTTATGGATTTTAAATTTAATGAGTTTGTGATTTAATATAGGAATCATTGGGTATGATGGGCCACTTTTTGGGTCAAATTTCAAACCCTGTTGACCCTGTACGATTTTTTTAGGTTTTAAAAGTTTTCATAAAAATTTCCTTACATCATTTTCGGTGTGATGTTATAAACTAAACGTATCGGTGCATTTTGTTCAGTGACGCATCGATAGTTCTAGGCTATCCATTATATTTTATTTTCTAAAAAACGTAAAAAAACGATTTCACGGTTTTTAGTGCGACAATATTGCTTAACGTATTGATGCATTAAATTTATAACACACCCTAAAGTTGACTCCACAATTTAATTATTTTTTCTACAAACATAAAATAAAGCTTTGTGGTTCATTGTGTGTCATGTTTAATACAACGCATCAATTCTTTGTACTGAACACACTGATGTGTTTTACGAACTTAAACACATCGATTTCATACTTTTTTCCTATATTGGAGTTCTTTAATTTACTTGTATAATATAGTTGATAGTTTGTTTTTGTTTTTTACAAAAAAGGTTAAAATTTAATTAAAGACTGGCAAATGGGCTGCCAGGGCCTTACAAAGCAAATTCAAATTCACTCTACTGATCTTCCTTTCCTGCTTGGTTCCTTTACTACTGCTGATCCTGATGGTCTTCTTATCCTTAAGGGATTGGGCAAAAAGAGCTTCCTCCATTGACCATAAGCTGGTTTTTGTTTAGTAGAGCACCCCGGTTGACTTCGGCGTCCGCAAGACTGTTAAGATTTATGAGCACATGCTGAGCCTTATAAATGCTGAAATGAGAAAGGAGAAGGCTGACTTTCCTGAAGATTTGGCCAAGATGAATGTCCGAGGGGATCTTCTTGGTGTGAAATGCTTTAATTATCAGCTTGGAGTCTCCGAAAATATTAATCTTTTGGATGTCCAGATTTCTTGCCTGGATTAGGCCCTGCCACAGCGCTAGAATTTCAGCTTGGTTGTGGGTAGCATGTCCTAGGCCCCATGCATAGGACAGGTGGATTTTGCGAGTAGGTTCGTAAATAATACCGCCTCCTCCAGCTTGCCCGGGGTTCCCTTTCGAGGCCCCGTCGAAGAAGAGACACCATTCATTTAGCACTGATCTCCATTTAATAAAGTCCATTTCAGCGAGTCTAATTTCCCAGTTGGCCTTGTGGGACAAGTGCTTGGCTTCATTGTTGTTTTGATGAGGCTGGAACTCCTTAAACCATTGATCTTCTTCCATAGAGAGAGGAGCCTTATTCCCTTTGAGAGCCTTTGATTTTAAAGCTTCAGACAGCATTACCCGGGCTTTGATAGCTACTTGAGCTGGGGCCCTGCTTTCTTCCCTGAAGACTCTCTTATTGCGCTCCAGCCATATTTTCCATGAAACGAACCTGGGGATCCACATCCACGTGGTTTTGATGAGGTTTTTATTGCTCAAATCGTGGGGATAAAGGAAGAGCCAACGACTTACCAAATCGACTGCAGAGCTGGGAAAATTGACAGCGATTGGACCAAGCAGCATTTTCCAAGCCTCCTGGGTGAAATCGCAGCCTGTGAACAGATGATCAGCGTCTTCTTCTGCATTTTTGCACAGTGGGCAGCGTGAAGGGCCAGCCCAGCCTTTCCTCTTGAGCTTGTCATAGGTGAGAACGCTGTCATGAAGCATTTGCCAGGTGAAAAAATCGATTTTTGGGATGGACGGGTAATGCCAAAGAGCATTCCACGGGCCTGGATTGGGGGGAGCCCAAGGACGTTCCAGAATTGAAGTATAACCAGCAGAGGCAGTATATTTACCTATGCCAGATCCCCAGCCACGTTC
>LPNX010537364.1:245931-260765 GCA_001517045.1 Pseudotsuga menziesii | reverse complement strand
CAAGATGCAACTTCTTTTCATTATTCCGTCCCCCTTCCCAGAGGAAACGCCGGAGCAACTCTTCGATTTTGTTTGTAATTGTTTTGGGAGCTAACAGAATAGAACACTGATAAATAGGAAGACTGGTAAGGACAGAGTTAATCAAAACCAATTTGCCTGCCTTGTTGAGCCAGGATGCTCCCCAAGCTTGGATTTTGTCTTTGAGCTTGTCCAGAAGGGGCAACCAGTGGGCAACTTTAGGAGAGGATTTGAAGATAGGGATGCCTAGATAGGTAAAGGTGTCCCAGAAAGAGATGGCTTCCATGTCAAGGATCCTGGAGATGTTCAGCATATCGAGAGGGGAGCAGTTCCAACCATAAACCTTACTTTTGAGGAAGTTTATTTCACTTCCAGAGCTGTTCATGTAGTGGTCAAGTTCTGATTTGAAGTTCCTGGCTGTTCTGAGGTTGGCCACTCCCAGTAGCAGAGTATCATCAGCAAACTGGGCGTGGTTTACATCCTTGACCTTGGGAGCAATTCTTATGCCAGAGAGAGCTCTGTTTTGGAGACTATTATTCAGCTGGAAGCTTAGAACAGAAGCCTGGATGACATAGAGGACAGGGGAGAGAGGGAAGCCTTGCCTTAACCCTCTTGAGGCCTGGAAAAACTTGGTAGGCCGGCCATTGATCAGTGGAGAGATCCAGGGAGCTAATATGCAAGCACTAACCCACTTAATAAAATTCTGATTGAACCTGAAGTTTCTCATGGCAGCAAATAGGAAGTCGTGCTTGACCCGGTCAAAGGCACTGGCTAAGTCCAGCTTTACTGCCATTCCTTTTTCTTTATTCCTATAGCTGGAATGAATGGCCTCTTGAACTAATATTCTATTGTCCAGAATCTGTCTGCCTCTGACAAACCCACCTTGGTTTTCCGGAATCAGTTTTGGCAAAAAAAATTTGAGTCTGTTGGCCATTATTTTGGTTGTGATTTTGTAACCAGTATTGCATAGGGAGATTGGGCGGAACCTATTGAAGGTCCTAGCCCCTTTTTCTTTTGGAATGAGGGCCAAGAAAGAGGAGTTTGTGCTGCCTCCCAATTTGGAGCAGATCTGAGTCTTCTTGATCATTCTGTACAAGTCCCTTTTGATTATGTCCCAGCAAGAGACATAGAACCGGGCTGTAAATCCATCCGGCTCGGGAGCTTTGTCTGGGTCCATGTTGAAGAGGGATTTTTTGATTTCACGGATACTCACAGGGTAGTTCAGCAACTGGTTGTCCTCTTCACTTATCAGCATTGGAATTTCTGTGAGAGGGTAGGAGTTCGGATCCACCGGGTCCAGGTCCTAGGCAGAGTAAAGCTTCTTGAAGAAGGAGTGGGCAGCCTCCTTGATGCCATTGGTGTCCTTTATAATTTGGTCTTGCAGCTGAATCTCATTGATGGAGTTGTAGATTTTCCGAGCTTGGGCTTGCTTGTGAAAAAAAGTGGTGTTTTTGTCTCCAGCTTGAAGCCAGAGCGTTCTAGATTTGACTCTCCAGTAGGTTTCCTCCTCTCTGCACGCTTTTTGGTAATTCCTTTGAAGATCTGCTTCCCTGTTGAGCAAGTCAAGGGTGATAGGGGACTCTTCCATGTTCAGTTGGTGCCGTTCCAGAGCCTTCTGGCTTCTTTTCCTTTCATCTGAAGGGGATCTTAGACCTTTTGCCCAAAGTTTCAGATCAGCTTTGAGCCTTCTTAATTTTCCTTCCCAGACAAAGAAAGGAGACCCTTGAATCGGTTCATTCCAGGAATTGTTCACAATGTCAAGGAAACCATCTTGATCTACCCATAGCGGACTGAAGCGGAAGGGGATGGGGCCTAGCTGAACTTCAGGGAACAGGGTGAGCGAGATTGGTTTATGATCTGAGGTATAATGAGCGTGGATCTTGGAGGAAGCCATGAGGCCAAGGGTAAGGAAAGCGGAGTGAATGAGAAACCGGTCTAGGCGGGCAGCTATATGGCCAGGTCCAAATCTTTTGTTGGACCAGGTGAACTTTCCTCTGTCCGGGGGGATATCAACGAGGTCCCAATCCAGCATCACATCTTCCACCCACTCTCTGGCAGGATCCCGGACTATTGATCCCCCTTTTTTTTCTGCAAGGGCTAGGGTTACATTTAGATCTCCAGCTACAACAAGATTCTCAAGGTTATGCTGGTTAAGGAAGAATTTTAAAGAGTCCCAGCACTCTTTTTTTTCCACAAGCGAGACAGGAACATACAGGTAAAAGATACTTACGTAGAGGCCGGAGTCTTTATGGTACAGCTTGGTGAATAGCCAATGCATGGTGCCTTCTTCTTCCACCAGGTCAAGCTTTGCGGAGTCCCAGAAAGTTGCCAAGCCTCCCGAGGCTCCTCTAGCGCTCACAGCCCTACCTGGGCCTTTCTTCCAAAACGAGTTCCTTGCGCGGAGGAGAGCTTCTTCCTCCATTTTCGTCTCCTGGATTACGAGAACTTCCGGCCTCAATACTCTTACTAAATCTCTTATCGCTTCTTCTTTTAGAGAGGTGCCGAGTCCTCTGCAGTTCCAGGAGACGTATTGTATTATTTACCTGTTTGAGGGGGATGGCCCCCTTTCGGGGTTTTCCCAATCTTTAATCCGGATCTGGTGTTCATCATTTCTGGAATGGTGTGCTGTGAGCCTTGAGCTACATCCTTGTAGGATTGTTCTTCCCTTCTTTTCTTTTCAGGTTTTCGTCCTCGCTTTGGCTGAGTTGGAGAGACGAACGGGCTGCTTGCTTCAATATCACCCTCCTCCGAGGAATCAGCTCCTGTTTCCGAGCCCAGGATGGAGTGATCCTTTGGAAGACTGGAGGCAGACCGATGGAGGCCAGAATCGCTTGGACTATGTGACCCTGGAACTTCACCAGCTTCTGTTCCATGAGCAGGGTTTTGGACCTCAATGGAAGTTTCTTGAGGGATGGGCGCTGGATTTCCTTTCTTCGGTGGTTCTTGGTTCGTTTTCTCCTTATTTTTGGTGTTGCTGGAGGTTTTCCCCTTCTTGGCTTTCTGCCATCCTTTCGCATCTTCTTTTTCAGCAGTCAGTTTGGGGCAGTATCTTTGGAAGTGACCGTGCCCTTGACAGTTCCTGCATTTGAAGGGTAAGTGTTCGTAGTCCAATTTCTGGTAGTGGGTCCAGGATCCAACTGTGAGTTTTACTGCTTCAGGTAGGCCGGCTTCAAGATCCACTTCAACACAGATTCTGGCGCATGAGTATTGTCCTTTGTTGTCAACTTTATCAATGAAGTGGCCGATTCTGTTCCCTATTCTCTTCAGAGTGTCAAAATCCCAACAGTGCATTGGGAGATTGGGGAGCCTGACCCACACAGGCACCTCTTTGGGGAGATCTATCGTGGGGTCAAATTCTGGCGTCCATTTGTTCAGATATAGGCCTTGCGTTCCCATGAAATAGGGACCATTCCTGAAGACTAAGTCCCGATCTTCTTCAGAGATGAATTCAAACATGAAAAACCCTCTTCCGACGGGGTAGCAGGTTACTCCTTGTTTCAGATTGGGCTTCCAGTTCCTCTGGATCCAGTCATCTGTGGTCTTGGATGACGGCCATAACCCCATGAACTGGCCCACCAGGCCTCTTTTAGCCAGTGCCAGGGCTGTTTTCATTGGCTTTTCTTCAGGAAGGGCAATTTCGGGGATTTCCTCCAGCTTCTTGATGAACTTTGGGATGACCGGGGGAGAAATCTTTTTACCTCTGCTCTGGAGGAGCCTTCTGAAGGCATCCTCATCCGAGATCGAAGGGGGGGGGGGGGGGGGCATCCTCCCCTCCCCCAGGTGATGCCATACTCCCACAACGAGCCTCAGCTCGTGCTGAAGACCAGATCGAGCCCTAGCTCGCGATGCCCAGCTCCTCACGCGCTGCCTCCTCACGCGCTCAGCAGAAAAATTCCATTTCGTCTATTTATCTTAGTTGATAGTTTTTATATTCAATGGTTAATGTTGTTTATTCATATAAAATGCATGATAATAATTTGATGAACAACAATTACAGTCGACATCATGGGAGCACATCCAAAATTGTGAAGAAGGCAAGTGCTTTTTAATTTTTGTATTTAAGTTAATATGTTTGAATTATTTGTAAATTTAAGTAATATGTATTGGTTAATGTGTGACATGCAGAACCAAAAAAGAGGAATCTTGACAAGATTCTTAGCAATCTAAGTGCAAAAGAGCATAAAACGTTAATGAAAGAGTTGTAAAGGGATGAATCAGGTGAATAAATAATATATCAATATGAATTATTTCTTGAATTTTGAGTAATATTATATTGAAGAATATTCGCTGACATGTTTCAAATATTGTAATTCACATATGTTGAATGTTATGCAGGTACTAGCAACAGCAAAAGGAAATGTCGTCATAAGAAAAAAAATTATGGAAGATGATGAATTGGTCATTAGATCATCTGGAGTGGTTGTATAAGTTAATGGAAGGGGTAAATACATTTATAAAACTACAAGGGATACGTTGGAAAGAACGTATAGATGTACTTTTCACTTATAATACATTAATCAATCAAATGATTCCAAGAATCAGGTCATATGTAAATTGCAAGAGCTGTTTCTAGAGCAATGGTTAATGAAACCTGACAGACTTGCAATATCAAAAACATACAACGACAACAACAACAACAAAAATCATTCAAAAATTAATATTCCTAAACATGTTTATGCAAAAAATGTATCTACTACTACAAAGGATTCCTTTAATAATTTTAATTATGCTACATTTATTTTTCATATCAACAGAAAAATAGTTTGATGTCATTTTACATTTTCAGGAAGATTATGAAAATACCAAAGGATGAACAAGGTGATATGCGAAATGTGCCAGTAGGGATGTCCAAAAAAGTGTACAAGGAGATGTCAAAGGTGTTATATTTTAAATGGTTATACAATATCTAAAAACATTTAACATCACAACATCATAACCATAATAAAAGGATCACTGAAAGAAAGACAAATGCATCAATGCAAGAGAACACAAAGATTTTCCTCGGGGAAACCACAAGGGAGAAAACCCCGCAAAACTTCCTCAGTATAGAATTCAACCAAGATAGTGTAAAACCCTAGCAACAAGAATAGTTGCTCATCTTCCACAGTAGACTCTTTGTCTCTCTCTCTCTCTCCCTCCATCGCAATACTTTTGTGTAAGATCCGTGAGAATGAGAGAGGCGCCTAGCCTATTTATATTCTTTATGTGAGTTCCTCAAATAAATAACTAGGTTGGTCAGGTTCCCTAATTAGGGTCAACCCATCTTGGGAGACTCAAAATACACTTTATATATTACTTTTGTGGGTATTATTGCCCCAACTTACAACAGAGGGTTTACATCATGACTTCTACATAACCAACTACATCAAAGACATCTCTTAATGGAGGAATAACATCTCTAAAGGAGAATACAACAAAAGTACAATAGAATATCTTCTGAAGTTACAATACTTTAACACTCCCTCTTAACTAGGAAGGTATTCTACATCAACAACAACCATCATCACAACTGTACAACTGACTGGTGAATCTCTATATGTCATAGGAAGTTTTGGAACATCATCATACATCTTCATCATCGATCTCAGCTGGATCATCTTCTGCAATCTCAGTATTAAATACTGAATCATCTTCTGTACATGTTGAATCATCTTCTGCACTCTCAGTATGTAAAGACTGAATCATCTTCTATCAGTATATAAATATTGAATCATCTTCTATATCATCTTCTGCAGTATCAGTATGTGGATACTGAATCATCTAAATCATCTTCTAGATAATCTTCTGTAGCATTAGTATGTGGATACTCAATCATCTTCTGTCACATTAGTATATGAATATTGAATCATCTTCTGAATACTGAACCTTATTCTGTAACATCAATATGTGAATCCTGAATCATCTTCTGCCACATCAGTATGTGAATACTAAATAATCTTTTGAACCTTATTCTATGACATTAGTATGTGAATACTGAATCTTCTTCTTCCACATCAACATGTGAATACTGAATCTTCTTCTTCAACATTAGTATGTGAACACTTAATCATCTTCTAAACCTTCTTCTGTAATATCAGTATGTGAATATTGAATCTGCTTCTGCCACATCAATATGTGAGTACTGAATCTTCTTCTTCGACATCGGTACGTGAATACTAAAACATCATCTGTAACATCAGTATGTAAATACCAAAACATCATCATCTGCATCATCAGTATGTAAATACTAAAACATCATCATCTATATCATAGGTATGTAAATACTGAAAGATCATCGACTGCATCATCAGTATGTAAATACTGAAACATTAACATCTACATCATCGGTATGTAAATACTAAAACATCTACATCTGCATCATCAGTATGTAAATATTGAAACATCATCATCTGCATCGTTAGTATGTGAATACTGAAACAACAACAACAACATTAACATGTTAGTGCTAAAGCAACATTATCAATAAATGTCATATCATCATATGCATTATCAACATAGAGATGCTAGAACATCGTCATCATCATCAACATAAAAATGTTGAAACAACCTCATCATCATCAACACAAAGTGTTGTGACTTAAACCACATCAACATTATCAGCACAGGGTGCTGGGATCACAACCATATCGGCATCATCAACACAAGGTGTTGGGACCATAACCACATCATCAGCATCAACATACAAATGTTGAAGAAACATCATCATCAATATTAGTATAGAAATACTAAAATTATCTTATCAACATAAGTATAGAAATATCGAAACTGCCTCATCATCATCAGTATAGAAATACTGAAACTATATTATCAACATCAATACATAAATACTGAAACTACCTCATCATCATGAGTATAGAAATACTGAAACTGTCTTATCAACATCAATATAGAAATATTGAACCTACCACATCAACATCAGTATAAAAATATTTAACTTGCTACATCAGTAGAGGAATACTGAAACTATCAATCATCTCATCAATCAACAATCATCAGTATGAGAATATTGAACCTGCTAGATCGAACTTGTAATATCTTATGATTATAATGACAGTTAACAATCTGTATATGGTGCATGGCATGTTACCGTAACTATGAATAATAAAATCCAAATCATTGTTGTTGTGAAATTTCTATCATGCTAGCTGATGAAGTAAAAAGTAATTATTACTTTTTTTACACTTACTTTCAGTATGAGCATTTAAATGGTTTCATTTTATGAAGAATTGTGAAACTCTATTCTTCTGGATAAAAAGTTAACTGTCATCTATTGGAGTAGAATTCAATTCTCTATTTTTAGATCTCAAAGAAACATAGAAAAAGTTTTACCTGTAGAAGCATGATAAATCTGTCTAGCATGTATGTACTTTCTCTAATTCAACTATATACAGCAAATCGTATTATGAACTTCTGAGACTTGTCATCAGTGACCTTATATCTTACCTGTATACCTGTAATAGAAGGAAACTGTTGCGTTAGCTCGAAAGCTAAGTAAGCCCAGTCCTTCATGACAAACCCACCTTGTGTCGCAAACAGAAAAACAATCAGTAACAGAAAAGAATTTTTCTTTAAAAGTTAAGTAGGATCAAATATCATTCAGTTGCAATTTTTAAGTAACATAAAACTAATCAAACAGTTAATGACTGCATTTAATGAGAATATATGCTATTTAAAAATAAATAAATAAATTCAGAATTTTTGGGGTTTTGACATGTGGTATCAGAGCATGGTTCAAATACTGGGCCTTGATGTGGCCCAACTAGTTNTCAGAGCATGGTTCAAATACTAGGCCTTGATGTGGCCCAACTAGTTTCCGTAGAATGGTAAAAATAACATACTAACCTGTATTTTGTTTTATGTGAAAGGTAGAAAAAAATTATTTTTCTGAATCTAACAAGCAGGTATGGAGAAGTTAGGAGAATATGCTGAGGAGGAGTCTCCAAACACTGAGATAAGACAGATGTCTAGAGAACCTGTGATAGAGGAGGTAACTGCTCACTCCTCAGAGCTGATGCAAACTATAAAGGGTTTAAAGATTGAAATATAATCAATCAAGAAGGACAATGAAAGGATTCTGAAAACTCAAGAGGAGTTAAATCAAATTTTGATGGAAAAATTTCAAACTGAAGGGAGAAGCAAAAGATCTGAATCTGAAGAAGCTAGCCATCAGAAAGGGTCTAAAAAGATGAAACTAGCTAAACCTGATAGCAATTCATCATCTGAAGGATTTAGGGAACAACAAAGCTATTACACTACTAGTGACAGTAGTGAGGCTGAGTTGTATAAGAGAAAGAAAAAGTACAGACCATATGAAGAGATTTCTGGGGAGTTCAAGAAAATAAAACCCCCAACTTTCAATGGAGAAACTGAAAAAGGAGAAGAGGCAGAATCTTGGTTATCTGGGATGAGAAAATATTTCCAGATATACAACTATTCAAATCAGCTGAAGGCGAGAATGGCCATCTATAACCTTTCTGGAAAGGCAGATATATGGTGGCAAGATCTGAAGAGAGTTAAGGGAATCAAAGAAAAAGAGGTCAATTGGAGTACCTTTAAAAGGTACTTCCCAAAAAGAAATTTTTGTCCGAACAATACTATGAAGAAAGGCCCAAGGAATTTTATGAGTTAAAGCTAGGATCCATGACTATGAAGGACTTAAACAGTAAGTTCTTAAGTCTCTTAAGGTATGTGTCGTATTTAGTTGATGAGAAACCTAAAGTACAGTGGTTTCTCAGCTGTCTGCCATACCATATAAACAACAAAATCGAATATGATAACCCCAAAACTCTGGAAGAAGCCATGCGGAAGGCAAATTTCTGTTTTGAACAGAACAAAAAGAAGGAAGGAATAGCCAACTGGAAGGCAAAAAAGAACAGTAATCAGCCTGAGTTCAAGAAAAAAGAGTTTGTACCCCAGAAAAATTTCAGGAATAACAAGAACAGAAACCATTCTAATGGTAAGAACTTCCAGGGAAGCAAAAATGGTGCTTCTAATAATTCCAATAACTTCAAGGGCAAGGAAGCTTCTAACAATCATGGAAATTTCACTAAGAATTTCGAACGGAAGGAGCCTGTAAAGTGTTGGGAGTGCAATGGCCCACACTATGCTTCAGTTTGCCCAAATCGGAAGAAGCCAAATAGTAATATTCATACTATACAAGATGAAATGACTGTTGGACACTTTGCAAGGACTATGCCCCGAATCCATGCAGCGTTGGAGAACCGCCAAGCTGATTATCAAACTTCCATGGTGGAAGTAGAAGGTATGGTTAACAAAACCCCTGTAACTATTTTAATAGATCCAGGTGCTAGCCTTAGTTATATTTCACCGCAGATAGTAGAAAAGTGTAATTTGACTGTTGAAAGGTTTGATAACTCTTGGTTAGTTCAACTAGCCACTCGGGCAAAAAGGAAGGTAATCTGTTATGTTAAGGAATGTGCTTTAGATATGAATGATTTTAAAACTACTGTTAAATTAAATGTTTTGCCACTTGGCTCGTATGACATACTTATTGGTATGGACTGGTTAGAATAGCATAAGGTATTTTTAAATTGTTTTTATAAAACCTTTACGTGTGTGATTAATAATGAACAACCTGTAATAGTTAAGGGTATTCCTAGGAAAACTATAATCAGGCAGATTTCTGCCTTACAACTCAAAAGAGCAGTCAGGAAAGGGTGCAAAGCCTATGCTGTAACTATTACAGATGAGGCAAATAAATCTGAAAAAGATAAAATAAAAATAGAGGATATTCCTGTGTTAAATGAATTTATTGATGTTTTTCCGGAGGAAATTCTAGGATTACCTCCCAGGAGGGAACTGGATTTCACGATAGAGCAAGTACCAGGTGATGTACCTAGCTCGAAGGCTCCGTATCGTATGAATATTCTGGAACTCAACGAATTAAAATCACAGTTAAAAGAATTAATAGGTAAGAAATGCATTCGACCTAGTGTGTCCCATTGGGGAGCACCAATAATCTTTGTTAAAAAGAAGGACGGAACTATGCGACTTTGCATAGATTACCGTCAACTAAATAAAATGCCAATTAAAAACAGATATTCATTGCCCCGCATAGATGATCTATTTGATCAGCTGCGTGGAGCTGCGGTGTTCTCTAAGATAGACCTGAGATCAGGATATCATCAGGTAAGAATTAAAGAAGAGGACATTTTCAAGACAGCTTTCAGAACAAGGTATGGACATTACAAATTTGTAGTAATGCCATTTGGGCTTACTAATGCCCCAGCCGTCTTTATGTGTCTAATGAATAACATAATGCATAAATACTTGGATAAATTTATTGTCGTATTCATCGATGACATCTTAATCTATTCTAAAAATGAAGAGGAACATAAGGAACACTTACGGATAGTCTAACAAGAACTGCAAGAGCAACGGCTCTTTGCGAAGTTCAGTAAGTGTGATTTCTTCAGGGATGAAATCCAGTACTTAGGTCACGTGGTGACTAAGGAAGGGATTTTCGTTGATCCTGAAAAGATCCGGGCAATCGAAGATTGGCTAGTACCAAAATACGTAACAGATGTTAGGTCCTTCATGGGAATTACTGGTTATTACCGAAGATTCATTGAAGGCTTTTCAAAAATATCCAACCCAATCACTTCTTTGCAAAAGAAAGGCAAGAAATTCGATTGGAACTTAAAATGTGAAGAAAGCTTTAAAAAAATTAAAAACTTTATTAACAACTGCGCCTATTCTAAGGATAGCAAATCCTAATAAGGATTTTGTGGTATGTACCGATGCTTGTAATGATGGTCTAGGCGGAGTGCTGACTCAGGATGGGCATGTCATAGCCTATGAGTCCAGGAATCTAAAGATCCATGAAAAGAATTATGCCACTTATGGTTTAGAACTTGCTGCTGTTATTCATGCCTTAAAAATTTGGCGACACCACTTAATAGGCAGAAAGTTTACTTTAATGACTGATAATAAGGGTCTAAAATACCTTTTAGATCAGCCCAACTTAAATGCAAGGCAAGCAAGATGGTTAGCGTTCTTAAGTTAATACGATTTCGAAATTCAACACATAAAAGGAAAAGAAAATAAAGTAGCTGATGCTTTGAGCAGAAATGCAAAGCTGAATTTTACAACAGCAATCAGTACTTATGTTTCTGAATTAAATCAACAACTGACTGAAGGGATAAATTTGGATGAAATTTATCAAAAATTACAAGCTACAGCTAAAGAAGAACCTACAGAAAGTTTAATAAAGGGTTATAGTCTAAATAAAGATGGATTTTTATTGTTTAAGGACAGACTGTATGTGCCTGATGTGCCTAAGGTTAAATTTCTGATTCTGGATGAAGTTCATAAAACCCCTTACTCAGGGCATCCAGGCTACCAGAAGACTGTCACCATGTTAAGAAAAGATTATTTCTGGCCTAATATGAAATCTGAAGTAGCTTACTATATAGCTAGATGTTTGGACTGTCAACAAGTGAAAACAGAACATCAACATCCAGCTGGGTTACTGCAACCTTTGCCTATTCCTAGTTGGAAATGGGAAATAATCAGCTTAGATTTTATTACTGGATTACCCAAAAATCAAAATCAGAATGATACAATTATGGTGGTAGTGGATAAATTAAGTAAAGCAGCACATTGTATTCCTGTTAAGACCACTTACAAGGCTGCAAACATAGCTGACATATTTCTAAAGCAAATTTTTCGGCTACATGGTGTACCGAAGGTTATTATTTCAGACAGGGATCCTAAATTCAAAGGGAATTTCTGGAAATCCTTGTTTAAGGGATTAAACACAACACTAAATTTCAGCACCTCTTTCCATCCTCAAACGGACGGACAGACTGAAAGAGTTAATCAGGTGTTGGAAGACCTGTTAAGAATGTACGTCAAGGATCAGCCAAGTAAGTGGGAGGATTACTTGCATTTAGCAGAATTTGCATACAATAACAACTATCAATCATCAGCTAAGTTCAGTCCTTTTGAAATTCTATATGGGCGTAAATGTAACACTCCTATCTCCTGGAATAATCCAGTAGATAGATTAGTGTTGGGACCCGAATTATTAAAAGAAATGGAACAGATTGTGAAACAAGTGCAGGTGAATTTGAAGGTTGCCCAGGATCGGCAAAAGAGCCAAGCAGATTTGAAAAGATCTCCTAAAGAGTTCCAAGTGGGTGAGCACGTGTTCATAAAGGTAAGACCAAAGAAGAGCTCCCTAAGATTAGGGAGTTGTGCAAAATTAGCGCCACGTTGCTGTGGTCCGTTTGAAATTTTATCTAGAATTGGTCAAGTTGCATATCAGCTAGCGTCACCACCTAACTTAAAAGTGCACAATGTTTTTCATATTTCTGTTCTGAAAAAGTATGTTCATGATGCTACTCATGTGATTGATTGGAACGTTGTACAGGTAGAACCAGAATGGGAAGTTCTGGTGGAACCGAACTGTATCCTCGGGAGGAGGGAAATTACTCTGTGGAACCGCACAATTGGACAGCTTAAGGTGCAATGGAAGCACCTTAGTCCTGAAAAAGCTACCTGGGAACTGGAAAGTAAGATGCGGGAAGCATACCCGAATCTGTTCCAGGAGGTTGCAGAGGATGAGGAATAAGTAACATCGAGGACGATGTTACATTTTAAGGGGGTGTGTATGTCACATACCCCAATTTTGTAAAATTATGTAAATTGTTTTATTATATTCCTGAGACATTATGTTAAATTTAATGCTAAGTAGGAATTGATGACTCAGCAAAGCCAACAGAAATGGAGTATAATTCAGAATATTTTATTATTAATAAATAAATTGTGGAGACAACAGCATGGGAGACCTGTTAAAAAGAGGTTACTGGTCAAACTGGTGGATGGAACTAGGTGGAAAGGCAAAATACAAGTGGCAGCATCCTCAAACACTTCCTAAGTTGCAGGTGGCAACTTCCCTATATTTGGGGTCATGGTTCCCCAAGAAAGTGGAATCAGAGCAGGTGGCTCATTAAATGACAACTAACCCAAAAAGACCTAGGCAATCTTTTAAAAGTACTCAATGAAGAGAGCTAAGGCTGCTCAGATATTTTTCCAGAGAGAATTCATTCAGGTGAATGTTATTCAGGAATTTCATTGAGGAAAAGAGGGAATAGAGTAACGAAGTGTGTTGAGTGGATTGCTGCAGTAACTTGATGTTATTACAGTTTCAGCTGGGGACTGGTATCTGACATTGCTACACCTAGTTCCAGCCAGGGAGACCAGAGCAAGCTCGGGGGTCCTGAGAAGTCGTTGTCTGAGCACTCTCCAGGAGTTGGTAGGGAGGAACGACCTCCCATTGTTGTTGTTGTCCATAGTTTAAACAGGTTCTGTCACTTATCTCTTATGTTGAATGAGTATGAATGGATGCATGTTATGTTTATATTTTATATCTAAAGAGTTAGTTAGTTTAGTAATGTGAGTATCTCATAATATTAGTAGTTAAATCTGTTGCTGAGTTAAAAAATTACTGTGTTTTTCCACATCTGGGATCACCAGACCATACTCCAGCACAGTATCTCGGTATTGTGAAGTAGTATCCTTTTGAACCGAGTTTCCTATTTAGTTACTTTCAGTAACTGCAAGTGTTTCACAAATTCCTCAGTTGTTTTGCTTACAGTCTTCAAAACTACTTCCTGATACTGTATCCTTGTTTCCAATAACTGCTAGCTGTAATAAAGAAAGGATAGACTAAGTATTACTGCTGTTTAAGTCTTATAATCATTATTTTCCAGTTAAAGAATCTAACCTCTAAATGTTGAAAAAGACAATACTGACAATAGGATGTAATTACTTATTAGTTGATTTTACAGTTAAAACCTAGTGGTGTTAGTATGTATTTTGGTTAAGAATGCAGTTATTTAATTACTGAATCTTCTTTTATTTCAGCTAAGCTTAAACAGATTACAAAACTGTTATTCTATTTTCAAATATGGTAAATAAATGTTATTATATACATAGGAGTTTATATAATTTAAGAAGTTAATACAGAACAAATAAATCAAGATACATAACTCGAACAGTAACATTATAAAGAGTTTACCAATAGTTAAATAACCCAGTTATTATTTTAAAGCAAAAGAATTAACAGAACAGTACATTGCTCGGCAGTCGAGCTTAAAATGTTTTAAACTTCATCAGTAACCCTAATGTGACAAATGTCTTCTTAACCTAAATTTTATTTTAACGTTAAAGAAGTAAGAACAATATATTTATCCTTCACTACCATTTAGGGTTAAACCCTACAAAATCCAATTTATTTACAAGTAAATCAATTAAGGGTAAAATTAATAGTATTTTGCTTACAGTTATGTTTATAAGAATAAAAATTAAACATAATAAGCATTTTAAACTTCTATAGCGTAAGCAAGAAAAGAATACAGGAGAAAAGTGCAGTAACTATTTACGGGTATAATAACCCAGGGTAAACACCCTAATCTTTACAAAAATACACAAATGTATTGACTGCAATTAAATAAAACAGTGCAGTAGTATTACCCACAGCATTACAAAGAAGTTTATGCGACGGCTTACAGCCTGTCCAGTTTTATAAACAAAGTAATAAACTACAAGTAAGGTTTTACACTCACGGTCGAAGCTGGAGAGCTCTGCGTGAGAGCTAGGGTATAAACCCCGATGCATAACATTAAAAACAAACAACTAAAAACCTTGAAGGTCAAACAGGGTCGGAACGACCAAACCATTTCATTCCTTTAAAGACTCACACAAGGTGAACAAGCCATGGAGAGACCAGGGCTTACCATGGCCGTAGTGCCGTAACCCTCATTCTTTTATTTGCAGAGAAGGGTAGCAGG
>LPNX010537364.1:230772-245784 GCA_001517045.1 Pseudotsuga menziesii | reverse complement strand
GCACTGGACCATCTCCCGCAGTGATGCCGCGACCGGCTTAAGTCAAAAACCTGCAACTCGATGACAATGAAGTAACATTATAACACTCGCAACCTCTGATAGTACAAGAATCCCAACTAAACGATGGGCAGGGCAAACCCTTTAGCTGCATTGTCCCTTCTTTGCAAATATTACGCAGTTTGCAAATAGCGTAAGTCACGCTACCTTGAAGGGAGATTCATGCCTTATTGAAACGAAGGAAGGTAAGGTTTATCACGGTTCAGAGCTCGAGTTAACAAAGGAGGTATCGCAGAGATAAATAGCAAGATATTTTACACCTTAAACCTCTACACTCAGTGTAGTAGATGGACTAACGAAGAGCTGGAGCAGCAGGAGGATAGACAGCAGACAACACGATGGTAAAATGGAGCAGGAGGGTTTGCAGAGCGGCCAAAGGCCGAAAGCAAAGGAGAAATGATAAGTAGGGTTAAGTCGACAGATTTATAGCGCCAATGCATGGCTGCTATGCGACCACGTAGTACTTTAAATGTTTTCCATGGAGTGGGTAAAGTTCTAAAGTCCCACGATCTTATCCCTTGACTGAACTTAAAACCAAATTATCGCGTGGAGATCCCATGAGGTGCTTTATACCAGAGTATTATTACCTGTGTTTTGATTGCAATGATATAATGTTAGAATATGTTTATAAAAACCTTGCACTAAAGATATTGCTTATTATTAAATCTCGTATGCTTTGGTATAAAGATTTGTGTGAGTGGTAAAGAGTATAAAAAGCATTAGATTATGGTTATGGCATAGTTGTTGTTAAACCCACAACTATAATGCCAATTGCTTAGGTTTTCAAATGAAGGTGAGTCCATATTTAGTGATAAGTTAATTTATGGTATTTATAAATTTGATTTTGGTTTACTCTAAGTTCATATCATTTGATACCTATGGATAGATTAATGACCCTTTTAATGGTTTTAAAATCATTGTGGTGACAATTAGTCTTTTGTCGCTTTCTAAGCTCCAGCATTTAGGAAAGAGGTTATAAATTAATGTATGATAGGTAACTTGGATATACTTAACCTTCATGTTTGATAGAATAGTCTTGGAATTTCACAAAGGGGTTAAATAAGATAAGTCTAGGACTAATTTTAAAAGATGATTTGGTTTCTATCCCAAAAGTTGATTTTGAAAATAGAGTAATTTTCAAATCATTGCAAACCCTTAAAATTATTAAGGGAAGACTCAATCCCAACAATTAACTGGTTTATTCTATCTGTTTAAGAAAGAAAATTATAGATCGAACTTGTAATATCTTATGATTATAACGACAGTTAACAATCTGTATATGGTGCATGAATATGGTGCATGGCATGTTACCGTAACTATGAATAATAAAATCCAAATCATTGTTGTTGTGAAATTTCTATCATGCTAGCTGATGAAGTAAAAAGTAATTATTACTTTTTTTACGCTTACTTTCAGTATGAGCATTTAAATGGTTTCATTTTATGAAGAATTGTGAAACTCTATTCTTCTAGATAAAAAGTTAACTGTCATCTATTGGAGTAGAATTCAATTCTCTAGTTTTAGATCTCAAAGAAACATAGAAAAAGTTTTACCTGTAGAAGCATGATAAATCTGTCTAGCATGTATGTACTTTCTCTAATTCAACTATATACAGCAAATCGTATTATGAACTTCTGAGACTTGTCATCAGCGACCTTATATCTTACCTGTATACCTGTAATAGAAGGAAACTGTTGCGTTAGCTCGAAAGCTAAGTAAGCCCAGTCCTTCATGACAAACCCACCTTGTGTCGCAAACAGAAAAACAATCAGTAAGAGAAAAGAATTTTTCTTTAAAAGTTAAGTAGGATCAAATATCATTCAGCTGCAATTTTTAAGTAACATAAAACTAATCAAACAGTTAATGACTGCATTTAATGAGAATATATGCTATTTAAAAAAAATTTAAATTTTTCGGAATTTTTGGGGTTTTGACATGTGGTATCAGAGCATGGTTCAAATACTAGGCCTTGATGTGGCCCAACTAGTTTCCGTAGAATGGTAAAATTAATATACTAACATGTATTTTTGTTTTATGTGGAAAAAAAAAAATCTTTTTCTGAATCTAACAAGCAGGTATGGAGAAGTTTGGAGAATATGCTGAGGAGGAGTCTCCAAACACTGAGATAAGACAGATGTCTAGAGAACCTGTGATAGAGGAGGTAACTGCTCACTCCTCAGAGCTGATGCAAACTATAAAGGGTTTAAAGACTGAAATAGAATCAATCAAGAAGGACAATGAAAGGATTCTGAAAACTCAAGGGGAGTTAAATCAAATTTTGATGGAAAAATTTCAGACTGAAGGGAGAAGCAAAAGATCTAAATCTGAAGAAGCTAGCCATCAGAAAGGGTCTAAAAAGATGAAACTAGCTAAACCTAATAGCAGTTCATCATCTGAAGAATTTAGGGAACAACAAAGCTATTACACTACTAGTGACAGTAGTGAGGCTGAGTTATATAAGAGAAAGAAAAAGTATAGACCATATGAAGAGATTTCTGGGGATTTCAAGAAAATAAAACCCCCAATTTTCAATGGAGAAACTGAAAAATGAGAAGACGCAGAATCTTGGTTATCTGGGATGAGAAAATATTTCCAGATATACAACTATTCAAATCAGCTGAAGGCGAGAATGGCCATCTATAACCTTTCTGGAAAGGCAGATATATGGTGGCAAGATCTGAAGAGAGTTAAGGGAATCAAAGAAAAAGAGGTCAATTGGAGTACCCTTAAAAGGTACTTCAAAAAGAAATTTATGTCCGAACAATACTATGAAGAAAGGGCCAAGGAATTTTATGAGTTAAAGCTAGGATCCATGACTATGAAGGACTTAAATAGTAAGTTCTTAAGTCTGTTAAGGTATGTGCCGTATTTAGTTGATGAGAAACCTAAAGTACAGCAATTTCTTAGCTATCTGCCATACCATATAAAGGACAGAATCGAATATGATAACCCCAAAACTCTGGAAGAAGCCATGCGGAAGGCAAATTTCTATTTTGAACAGAACAAAAAGAAGGAAGGAATAGCCAACTAGATATATAGGAAATGACAATTCAAATACTTATCTTTGTTTGTTTGGTAGATTGCATCTTAATCTCTGTCTTCTTGAATTACTGGAGTCTCTGCCAATGTGTTCAACTTCATCGTCTAATTCTGAGGACCTGTTGCTATCTTGCTGATGATCGAAAATATTGAACAAGACTTCTTACACCACATATCACATAGAACTGTGTCTGTGTGTCCTTCCAGTGCATCCCTTCTTATCCAATGATGAAATTGAAAAGAGTATAATCTTCGTCTTCATCGGTATAATTCTTCTGGATCATATTCCTCATTACTTGAGGAATCTTTACTTGATTTCTTCTCAGCTGCAATATATTCATCCTTGGTTGGATTGAGAGAAACACTCTGCTTTGTGCAATATCTTGGAGTGATATTTATGTTTGTAGTATTACCAACTCAATCAAAGTCATCATATCTCTGCAGTACCCTTTAGGTACCATACTATTTCTTCTGAATATTTTACTTGGATAAGGAAAATGTCCTCTAGATTTCATCATATCTCTAATCCTAAGAATCATGTCAAGATTCTCAAACTTTGATATCTACTGTAGTCACTTCAGAGCCTCTAAGGTGAGCACCATCCTCCCTCTGCATCTGTATTGGGACATTGGATTGACAGGTAGCCTCCTCTGTTACTAGTCTTATTTGTATCCATCTATGTCACTTGTCGATGTCACTAGATATCAATATCATTCATCTCAAACTTTGTTAGGATTCTATCTTCAATCTTGTAGTAAAGGTTGGGATCTCCATCACTCTAGTTGATCCTCAAGCTCCTCACGTAACTGTATGTCCTATCCCACAGGTGTCTACCGAGATTGTACAAATCCTTCTATGCATAGGTGGTTCTCTATAGAGAGCCTCAAACCATATATATTGCTCGATCTGTCCTTATACTTTGATTACTCCAATTGTCTAGTGTAATATCTACTACTGAAGAAGTGTGTCTATCCCCTAGAGCAGTGTTTTGTCATAATCGACTCTCTCTTTTTGATAGAAACCATGAACCTTGCTTTGTATCTTTTGATACTTTGATCCGCGGTATACTTGATTTTGTAGATCTACTTGGAAGACTTCATAAAACTTCCCTTCATGTCTTAAACTCATATCCAAACATCATTTTGTATGATCGACTGGTACTTCTAGATCATATCATCCTTCCATTCTTCCTTCTTGGGACATTCTTTTGCAAAGTGTCCTTTCGCATCACAACTGAGCTATTGAGCTGTGAGATTTCCTTCTATTCTTGGTGGGAATGTTCTTTCTCTGCTTGGCATGATTTGTTAGGGCTTGGTTGTCATCTCTTCTTCTTTTTCCATAAATCAATCGTGCACTCCTCCAAATGTGATTTACTAGAACAACTCTCTTAACTGAATTTGGAAGACCATTCAAAATTGCAATTTATGCTTCTGCTTCTTTGACATTGTCTTCAACGGCTTCTAATTGCTCCTTGAGAGGAGATCTTCTTGTGAAGTAATCATTGAATGTTTTCTGACATTGCACCATCATATCCTTGAGTTGAGTTCTCAAGGTCATATTCATTCATGTTGTTCACAACATTGAACATATCATTGGGATTCTTCAAGGATGATACACATGGGATCCAATGGAGACGAAAATACTCATCTTTGTTTTGACTAGGTCCTTCTTTGCTTCGACTTCATCTCCATCTCGGTCTTTAGTTTCTTCTTTAACATAGTTCTTCATGGAATTCTTCTTCATGTATGATAAGCACTCTATAATTCCATGCTTAGAACTTCTCGAATCTTTCAAGCTTGAAACTATTTGTCAACATGATAAAAATGAGAACCTCAAATGGAAATAGAGAGGATGGAAATTACCAATGAGACTGCTTCAACTTGATGATTTCTTGAAGAATCTTTTGAAATACTACCTCTAGTGGACCTAGCGTTTGACAGAGAAACCCTAGTTTTTCAACTTAGGTATCTTCCATATATTGTTGGATAGAAACAAGTGCCTCCTCAAGCCAAGCTGAGCATCATACGTATTTTTCCAAAACTGTCGACAAAACTGCAAAACATCTAATTCCCTAGTTTTCTTCGACAACAGTGCTAGGTCAAAAAATGAAAATCCAAAAAATGAGAAACTTCTTACATATATAGACGCACCCTCCTATGGAGAATTTGATGGTCCTCCTTCTTCAACTGATTGGTGGAGGGAAGTGCCCGGAACAAGAAGCCCTAGTTTTTTTTCTTTGGTTTCTTCTGCAGAAATGATTGATCTTGTTTCTGCTATAGATTTTTAATTTTCAACTCCTCAAGGTCTGAAACTCCGTCCCGAGGTAGACTGTTCTATCTTCTTTCCAACCCCATAAATTAGAGCAGAATTGGATTCACCAGCTAGTACTTATGCGAAGTTTACCAAGGTGACTTGTTTCAGAACTGTTCATCATAGCGAACTTGTACGGACTGCCACGTGTCATTGTTTCACCTTCAGGATATGAAACTTTTACCACTTAAACTAAAGTTCATTCCCTATTTGGAACATATTATGAAATTTCATTTGGACCTTCCTAGCCCGAGATATCACAATTCTCCCTAGGTCCCTATTTAAGGTTGAATTCTTGGAGAGCCCGGAACCCTGACTTGGAGGAATCATATCTCCTATATTATATCGAATCTAAGGCTAAAACATTTACATAGGGTAGAGTGAAAATTTATCTTCGGCCTGTCAAAGTTTCAGCTCCCAATCCTTCTCCAATCGCGTGTTATAGCGAAAGTACCAAAATTGCTAGTTTTTGTCTTTTAGAGTTTTCAATCATGAAACCCTAATCTTCAATAATTGTAGCTGAAGCAGTGTTTCAGTTTCACAAAGACTTCTTTCAAGGTGGATCTGATACCATGTTATATTTTTAATGGTTATACAAGATCTAAAAACATTAGCATCATAACCATAATAAAAGGATCACTGAAAGAAAGACAAATGCAACAATACAAGAGAACAAAAAGATTTTCCTCGAGGAAACCACAAGGGAGAAAACCCCGCAAAACTTACTAAGTATAGAATTCGACCAAGACAGAGTAAAACCCCAGCAATAAGATAGTTTCTTATGTTCCACAGTAGACTCCCTCTCTCTCTCTCTCTCTCTCTCTCTCTCTCTCTCTCTCTCTCTCTCTCTCCAACGCATTTCTTGAGTGTAAGATCTGTGAAAATGAGAGAGGCGCCTCATCTATTTATATTCATTAGGTGAGTGCCTCAAATAACTAACTAGGTCGTCAAGGTTCCCTAATTAGGGTCGACCTACCTTAGGAGACTCAAAATACATTTTATATACTACTTTTGTGGGTATGATTGCCCCCACTTACAACAGAGGGTTTACAACATGATTTTTACGTGACCAACTACATCAAGGACATCTCCGAAGGAAAATACAACAAAAGTACAATAGAATATCTTCTAAAGTTACAATACTTTAACAAAAAGAAATGGACATAATTGCATCCTAGGAGGATCCATCTCAACAACAACGTGCTTCAAATGTATCAAATCATTGATTTTTTTGGATTACCATGTACACGGTCTAATTAATTAATTTAACAGTAAATACTAATTTTCAATTATTTTGTTGCATAAAAGAAAACAAAATGGAACCCATTCAGCACATAAGATAGGATGACAAGGAAAAAGGGGTTGATAGCTAAGTTTGTGAGTAGTTGTGATATGTAGGGGTTGATAGGCCATATTTGGATGTCTTGAAATAGGTGTTAACATACAAAAATGAGCCATTAGAAGAATTGATTGACATTGGGTTAAGCAAGGGTTGTGAGTATATCCTTGCATATCAAAAATTAATTTTGGAATTTGTAAGTATCTATGTTCTTTTACTTCTCTCATTTTATAAGTAATAGAACAACAAAAATCATTTATGTTAAATTTATGATTTCCCATAAGGTATAAAACTTGCAGGAGACAAAGTATGGAGTGTAGCCAACAAAGGAATTGTTGAAAAATAGCATGAAACCTGGTTTTGAAAAAATGTGTGACATTCAAGACAGAATTCTTTCTCTGGTACATTAATTTTCAATTTATATACATGTATATTATCTATTTCAGTTTTTATTATTCCACGCAATATTGTAAATACACTAAATACACTTTATTTTTATATTTGCAGATGGAAGCTGAAGAAGAGAAAATCAATCAAGGCGATCAACAAAAAAATTGGCCAAATAACCCAAGTGATGTAAGTGGCTCGAGCATTGATAATAGTTCCAACAAAGAATGATGATCCATATATTTTGGATGTTAATGCAAGTTGTTGTATATTTTGAAATAATTGTGTGTGAAAATAAAACATTTTGTACAATGTATTGGACATAGTGTCGAAATTGAAGGACAACATGTTACCGATAAGTGTAACATTACATGCATGTTGACGATTTGATTATTGTGGACTTTATCGTGTCCTATTTTGTATGACAAATGATCTCTTATTGATATAAAACCAGCATAGATCCAAATCCTAGGCTCTATCAAGCGCCGAGATGGATCAAATCTCTCTAGGTGCGAACCTCTTCTTAGGTATCCATTGATTTGATTCAAACCAAAAGACAAATCTTTTTATTTAAGGTCCACATATAATATTTTTATTATTAATATTTAATATTATTTATGGCTAACATATAATATTTTTTATTTTGTTAGGAACGAACATTACAACATTTCCCCATACATGGTTTTAAAACCATATGCAAGGCCCTCCTACAACCATGGGTTGTTTAGGAGGCCTTGCACATGGTCTTAAAACCATCTGCAAGGTCCTCCTAAACCATGTACAATAAAACCATGGGTTATTTAGGAGACCTTGCACATGGTTTAAAAACCAAAACCACGTGCAAGGCCCTCCTAAACAATGTACAATAAAACCATGGGTTGTTTAGAAGGCCTTGCACATGGTTTTAAAACCATGTGCAAGGCCAACATTTTTTTGCAGATAATTCAATTTGTTATTTTTTATTATTTTGTTAGGTAGGAACATTACAACATCTCCCCCATATTGTGTTTTTTTCCTCACCCACATATTTTTTTACGAATAATTAATTTTTTACTTTTTTATTGTTTTGTTAGGTAGAAAGATTACAACATCTCCCCCATATTAGATTGTTTTTGTGGCAGACATTTATTTTGGCCTATAATTAGAAAAATTATTTTTTATTAATAAAAATAACGTTACGTAACGTTACAAGATCTCCCCCATACTGGGCTGTAGAGCGCCTCTCAGTGCAATAAAATAAAAATTTCTATTGCATTTTTCCAATGTCATTTTCATATGTTACATGTGAAATGGTAAATTGGTAACTAAATGTATGGATGATTAAATATTACAATATGTGATACTGTGATATAAGAATTAATCCAAATAAAAACAATAATTAAATTTGAAATGAATAGTACTATAAAAAATATTTCATTTTTGATGAATAATAGAATTAAAAAATATATCGATATTTCCATTGCAATGTTAGTAGCTACTGTTCAAAAAATAAGCTACGATGTTTTTGATATTTATTGTCGCACCGGTGCGTTTGGTCAAATGTTATGTAGTAATGCATTTGGTCAAATTTTACTCGTCAACGCGTTTAGTTGAATGATACGCCATGGTCCTCTAATTTATATTTACCACACCATTATTTTTTTATTTAAAGTTCACGATCCAATGCCATTTACCAGTGTGTTTATCTTTATTAAGAACCCTGGTGCTTTCCAATTGTTAAAACACAACGAAGCTTATCGTGATGAAATACAATGGTGCACTATTATATATAAAAGCACTGTTAAATTTTCAAAAATATAGAAAATTGTTGATGCGTATGTCGCAACATATCTCACCAATGCTTTATTATAGCATGTAAGAATTGGTGTGTTCACTCAATAAATAAGCACCTGTGATGGTTTGGTTACAATGTTCCAGTGCATATATTATTTTAAAGCACTGAGCGGTGATAAATTTCGGTGCGTGTTAGTGCTTTGTGTGTTGGAGCGCATCAGTGTGTTTCGTTTTTATTATATTGCATTGGTGCGCTTTAGTATGTTACTCACTAGTGCGTTGCTTTTTATAAAAGTGCACTGATAAAAAAACATTTGTTATAGACTTTGGCCACCGAGTTTCTTTAGTTATAAAAAGTATCTGCAAAAACCTCCATTAAAACATTCGCTACTAATTGTGGAGGCTAGAGTGGAGGTTTTTTTCACAATTTTGGTTAATATTGTACCACTAAAAAACTCTACTATGACCTTTGCTATAGTCCCTTTTCTTTGTAGTGAGATAATAAGTGGAACTTCCAATTAAGGAAAAGATCCACTTGTTTAGAGTTGGACTACAACATTACTAACTTCACAATCTATTGTGTTTATCTAATATTATAAAGAGAAGTTGGAACTTGCTATTAAAATGTAAGAGTATCATTAGTTAAGAATTGAATCTAGGTCAGTGTAAAAAACTTCTACTTGTTTTTAACTTATCTCACAATCTATTTGTATCTACCTCCAACTCAGTCACATAGAAGTCCTATGAGTTGGAACTTCTAATTAAAATACAAAACTTCCATCAATGAAGAATGAAATCTAAGTCGACACAATAAAATTTTCACTTGTTTACAATTGAACCACACATTAGATTAGTGTAAAAAAGCGTTCACGTGTTTATAGCTAGCTCATAGTGTAGCCAACCCTTGTATGTATGCATTGTAGAACACTTCACCAAAAAAACAACTTTGTGGCTATTGTTGGTTGAGGTTGACAAAAAAAAATCATGATTTCTTCCTTTTGTATCCATTTTTCTAAGCATCTTAATAAAAAATATTGTTTGTTACCATTTTTACTTCAACATTGACCTTGCCTTACCCATCAAGGTTCTCCTGCATCATTCTGCGGCTGTGTTTTGATGTGGTGTGGAGGAATTGTTCATTGTTGCCAAATTCCCCACTATTTACGAAAATTCTTGAAATTGTTTTGATGTGAATTTAATACCGTTATTTGTTCTTGAAGTCTGTTGTCTTTTTCATTTTCAATGAAAACCTTACAAAATTTGAATTAGTTCAATGTTCCCACTTCTACTTTAGTGAATAACCTCAACACATTCTAAATCGATCATCAACATAATGGAAAAAAAACAGAACAAACCAGTTGAAAATGTAACACTTAGATAACCAAAAATGTCAAAACCAAGAACTTGAAATCTTCTTTGAAAGCTTGGTTTAACTGTTAACTATATCGTCCCATTTTTTGTCTTTTAAAACTTTTTATTGATCTTTGCTATGCGGGAAGATGTAATTTCATCAACTTATAAATGCAATAAAAAAATCAAAATCTTTGAATAGATCCACATCTTCAAAAATGCAAATTCAACACTGAATTCCTCATATATTAGAGATTTGTGATATGTTGAATTGAATCCAGAGTGAGGCGTTTTAGTTAGCCATCGAAATGAGATGTTTTGGTTAAGTATCGGACAATGCCTTCAAATTAAGTATCCATTATTACTTACTAGCACAATCACTTAACTTATGATCAGTGAACACTGATAGGCCACAAGTTAAGTGCCATGAATAAGTTATATTTTACTTGTAATCACTTGTTGGATATGCCTCATTTACCTGTTGCACCGGCCTTCTTCAAGTTAATTAGGTTGTTTTCCATGAACTGCCCATTATCCATACATCATCTACCAGTTATCTGTGCATAAGTTACCCATTATTTTTTATATTCCTTTTTTTTATAATTGTTTATTTTGAATTTGGAACGATGACCATAAAGTCAACATGGACAATACACTTGTCTTATTTTCTTGCAATCTAGTAAAGCATACTTATTAATCCACCCCAGATTCTAAAATATAAACACCTATAGGTGTAATTACATAAATATATCCTATGATTTTTCTAAATTGCACCAATCATATTGATGCGAATGATACAATGTAGGATGAAACAGGTTTGTGTGTGCTCTTTATGTAGTGCCATTTGCAGGTTACTATCAATTTACAACTTGTAATAGAACGGACTAGTTATGGTCGTTGCACTAACGATGCTCTATTACTATCATAAAACCTTGTGTTGGTTGTGTGCACTGAAACTTAGGCAAACTTCTTTTCACGAGAAAAATAGGAATAATACAAAGGTGGAATTTTTGGATTGTAATTCGAAATTCTGTACCTTATGTAGGTAATCATGGCCTTTAACACGTTGGTGAAGAAACAACATGTATGATAGAGTAAGGATTCAATCCTTCCATATTCGAAGCGAATTACTTGTGAATTGAATTAGACGGTCAAAATATTTATTTATGAAGGAGGAGATTTAATTGCAGCCATCCTCTACAAAATTATGGGAATCCTAGATGAATTTATGAGTCATGGAATGGGTTGATTGTCGATGGAGTTGGAAATTTGGACCTTGGGATAAAACGTTGGACATTAAAATTCATAGTGACTTCTACTTCTTTAATTATTAAAATAACTACATAGTATTACTTCAAATTAGGTTAACTGGAATTGGTGGATTGTTGTTAGATAGTACTCAGATAGATGATGCACTAGTGAGAAGGCTATGAACGAGCAATTAGGATGATCATTTAATTACTTTTAAGAATGGATTAGGATTAACGTGTTATTCACCTCTGCTCGATGACTTTATTGCAATGTGCTTCACCTATCACTATGTTTTAAGTTATTTAACAACAAAGAAGATTCCCAATGTGTATACCAACTCCAAGCCATGTTGAAACACAAAAGTGAAGGAAAAAACAAACACTTAACTTTACCCAAGGGATTACTTGCAGTGTAAGCAACACCCTACAAGATAGACAAAGCTAAAAGCATACACAATAACTTGTCTTGTTAAAGTGAACATGATAAATAGTATAGCCTGACCAAGATTTGATTTGATTTCTCACCTGAAACATTGGTAACAGTATATCAGTTGAGACACTTGGAAGATGCAAGTAGCTTCACTTAATATTATTGATATAAAGACAACACAAACAAACATAAGAGTACGATAGAGGCAAGTGTTCAATTACTTTTTATTATTGTTATTTTATATCTCACAAATAGAATTTAAATCAGATAAAATTATAACATCATAATTAACATCCAATAAAAAAAATAGAATTTTATTTTTATTTTTTTAACATTTAGTAATATTCAATTTAATATATTATTTTTAGAGAGCTTTATAAAACTATAAAACATTATCTGTACATAATATAAATTAATTAAAACTCAAAATTAATTGGCAAACCTCAAATACCATATACCTAGTCTTGGTGGTGGTGGTGGTTTTTTATCGGACCTTGAGAGGAAGGAAATGAACTATTTATATTTCTATGAAATTTTATTCATATACTCAAATAGCTTAAAAATAAGCTGTGCTAGGTCACTATAGTTTTTACAAGGTAGAAGGTTAGGGAGGTTTGTATTGTAGCAAAGTTTATGAGACTGTGATGTAATGTGGGTGTACATAGGGAATTCTAGAAGAAAGTGACCTTCATCCTCAACGTTCTTGGCCTCACAGAGCTGACAAATCCTTTCCACCCATGGTGTTTTAGGAGTTGTCCAGTGTCATGTTTCACTGTGAAGCTAACAAGAGTTCGTTCTTATCTTGGCTATATTGACTTTGTGCTTTGAACTAGTTCAAATAAAGAGATAATTTTGATCTTCCGGATTATGGCTAATGACCTCCTTATAGTATCTTAATTTTATTTTATCCTCTATATCTTTATCATCCCACATTTTCTATTTAAAATAAGCCGCAATAATATTTTTATTGTTATTGATATTGATATTTTGTAAAGTGGCTTTTTTAATAACCCCCAATGGTTTAACCAAGCCCCACTATCTTTATACCATCCTCTCTTGAGTCATAGTTTATATTCACTATATTTTAAAGCAATCTTAGGAAGACTATAGTCTCCCATGTTATGTAGCATCTACTTGTACAATGAGAATCAAGTTAAAGTGATGCTCTCGATTAGGGGGGTATACTTCTATTAGGAGAATAGGGTGGGGTGTATTGATTTTAATTTTGAGATTATACATTAAAAAGCACTTTTGGATTTGCTTAATCCTTCTTCATGACTCTCAAAATGTTGTAGACCCAAACTTCACAATCATATACGATAACAAGAGTGATGATAGGTTCAAAAAATAACTTATTTTTATCCCATGTCACAAGGTTTGTGTTGGGTTCTTAATACCAATTACAATAGGTATTCAATTTGATTCATATAGTTAAAAACAATAGCATATAAACAATGGCACACAACAAATAACACAAAAATTACCCTATAAACCCCTTTCTTGGGGAAAACCAACAAACCACTAAGTCTATAGGTCATCTATTAATCAAATACTCAAAATGAGTGTTTACAACCATGACTTTCTAGACCACAAATCACACTTTATTACATGATCATGTTGAATACTATACTCATCGCAGTATATGCTTACATTGTTGTACGTCATGCATGATAGTCGTTACATCTTATTTATAGATGGAATACAACCAACTACTCATTGATGACAATCCATAACTTCCTAACCACTTTCAATTATTAAGTTAGATTCAGCTTGAGTGGGTCAGCTTTGGTCAATTGCTCATTGAGCTTTTTGGTCGTTCCATCGACATCCTGTCGACAAATTCATTTGCCTTTGACCAAACAACTTATTGAAGTCAACGGGTCGACCAAACTTCCACTATCTATCACCTTCGACTACAGTCAACTATAGAATTTTCCAATCAATCCTCATGCAATTAATATAACATTTCCAACATTCTCCTAATTGGTATCTTCTTTGCATTAAAAAGAGAAACAAAACATTACTTCACTTAATCTTGGTTTCCAATCCCATCATTTCCCTACATCAAGAAAAAAATTATGTGCTTATTGACTTTGTCAATGAGTCCACAACATTCTTCATTGTGTATACCTTTTCTAGTAACACCTTTTGGTTCTCCACCATCTCCCTCACGAAATGGTATTGAACATCAATGTGTTTCATCTTTGAATGGTAGGTTAGATTCTTTGCTAGGAATATTTCACTTTGACTCTCACAATCCAACCCAACAACATGTTGAACAAACCCAACATTTGAACACAATCTTTGCAACCAAAAAACTTCCCTGCAAGCATGAGTTACAACCATGTATTCAGTGTCAATAGTTGACAATGTGATGACTGATTACCTTCTACTCATTCAATTGATTTCTCCACTAAATATCTTGAACACATATCTACTAGTTGATTGTTTGTGGTTGATGTCTCCACCCTAGTCGGATTCAACAAAACCATGTACATTGAATTCCTTGTTGTCCACAGGCTCTCCTCCATAACATATTGCATTATCAACTATACCACAAAGATACATAAATGGTATTTTGACTATCGTCTAGTACTCTTTTCCAAGTGTCGACATATACTTACACAATACTCCCACTGCATGGGAAATATCAATTCGTGTATAGACCATAACAGACATAAGACTATCTACAACACTTACAAAGGGCACACATATCATACGTACTCTATTTCTTCCTGTATATTTCGACATTATTCAATATATATCTTGACTACCACAAGAATAGGTACCATGAATGGTCAACTTTCCTGCGTATCTAAACATTTTAGGATTGTCTCAACATATTTAACCAAAGCATTCTAGCTACTCGATCTCTTGTGATTTCAATTCCAAGAATGAAATTTGTCGCTCCGAGATACTTCATGTTGAACTTGGAGGATAACTACAATTTCACCTCTTTTATCAAATCCATGTTATTTTTTACTAACAACATGTCGTCGACATACAATACCATGTATACAAAGTGATCACCGACTTTCTTCGAATACACACAATATTCACCATGATTGCCATAGCTT
>LPNX010537364.1:144714-205675 GCA_001517045.1 Pseudotsuga menziesii | reverse complement strand
ACTGCAACGTCTTGCGTTTATTCAATGAAGAGCCGTGTATAATAAGCCCAAGGATTGCAGGTTGTCAATCTTCATTATATGCTCACAAAGGCAACTGTGAAGGCACGTCCGTCTGTGCTATGGTGCTACAAGAAAGAGCTTTTCCTTAGCAGGTATGTCCTACGTTTTCTTTGAATGTAGGGAAAATAATTCTCATGTTTTCCTTTACTTTTCTTCGTTTTGTATCAAAGTTTTCTTAAAGACGTTACACATCCGAGACAGAGATGAATTATAGGGCGTTACCAAAAGCTTAACCAATTGGGTTGGCTGGATTTAGGGTCCAAGTCCCGGGCATCTTCTCTCACTCATATACTAACATTGCATTGCTTACGTTTATGGTGTGATGCGTTGTGGGCCATATTCAATCCATGGTTGTTATCTATTTGATGTTACATACTATCTTACGACAGTGAGTCAGTGTTGCAGTTTTTTTTGTCATATTAGCTCTCCCCGTAAAGAATTATGCCAATGGTGGTGTTGGTTCATTTGGTCTTCAGCAACCATTTGTATTTTAAATTGTGTGCTGTAGAACTTTAAAATATTGTTGTACTCTTGGCCAGGTATTTTATTTCATTTCAGTATTTGAATGATCACAAGCATTTAAATAACTCTGGCAACAATAATCATATAGATGATTTGCTTTATGTTGCAGTCATAAGAAAAAGCGCATGAAGCAGTTAAAAAAGATGATGCACAGAGGATTGTTGGATCCAGAGAAAGATGATCCCTTTTCACTGTTTGTCACTAGCACGGAGATTCGTTACTGTTATTATGCAGAAACTGAAAAGATCCTGGGAAATACTTATGGCATGTGTGTGCTTCAGGTTAGATTCTAGGCATATTTCGATTTTGAAGGCTGAATAACGTAAACTATGACTTTATAAGTGTCATTTTATGGGACTGTTTACATCCTGAATATTTTTTGAACCCTTTTGTTTAGGATTTTGAGGCACTGACTCCAAACCTGCTGGCACGCACTATAGAGACAGTTGAGGGAGGTGGCCTGGTGGTGTTGCTTCTTAGTTCTCTTTCCTCACTTAGTAGTCTCTACACTATGGTTATGGTTGGTATATCTGTGCTCTTTCTGAATATCATTTTGACGATTAATTCCGAATTTATATTTCATGTTTCATCATTCATGTGACTCGATACTTTTTAATATTTTATTTATCAAGTTCAATGATCTTGTGTTGATGTTGTATATGGGCCATTGTTTCGGTCTCCATTGATCATGCAAATAACTAGATGGGCATCTATTCTTGAACGTATTTAGATTTTAATACTCTTCAAATTTGTTTCTGCGCTGGAAGCTTTGTTTAAGATACCTTTGTTTTGCATACTGATTTAGTGAAGCTCTATTTTCGGATGGACAGAGTGGGTTTTTTCTTTTAATAAATTGTGCAAAAAATTACCTCTTGTTTATCGGCATTCTGCTTAGTTCGGAACTTAGATACCATTCACTGAAACAGTCTGTTACTGTCTATGTATTGTGCTGGCATTTTTATATTGTACATGTCGCTTTGCTGCGTATTGTTTGATGCAGATTCAGCGTCTATGCGGCAAGTTTTTTGGGTTTAGTTTGTCAATGACGTTCCTGACATTTATTTTTCCCTTATGCTTTAGTCGTTTATGTTATGAACATAGCCCTTTCTGGTTATTTTTTATCTTCAAGTTTATTTCATGTCCACTTTCTTGCAAATAGTCCTCCATGCTTATCCTTGATTGCAGTGGGGAGTGCATTAGATGTGCTTACGCTTTTATATACTGTACTCTCTAAATTGGATTTACTGCAAGGCATGCGTTCACTGGCTTTGAGTTGATCTGTTTTTGTTTTTAGCAGAGGTTGACACAAGGGATTTGATCCTCGTATCTTTTCTTATCACTGCACTAATTGAAATACCAATTATATATGATTTCAGGATGTTCATGCGAGATTTCGTACAGAGTCTCATGTCAACACAGTTGCCCGCTTTAATGAACGCTTCATTTTGTCTCTGGCATCCTGCAAAGCATGTATAATTATGGATGATGAGCTTAACATTTTGCCAGTATCATCCCACATTCGTTCAATTGCACCAATATCGGTGCCAGAGGTTTGTGTTGAATACTTTCATTACCTCAAAGATGGATTATTATTTATTTTTTCTGATTTTGGCATTATTTGGCTTCCTTTGCTAGCTTTATCGGTTGTAAAAAAATTATTGGAGCTTTGATTTTTATATAGTTTTCTGATTTTAATTATTTAACATTGGCTTTTCTTCTTTTTCTACCATGTTTTATCTGAAGGGCGATGAGGGATTATCTGAGGCAGAAAAGGACCTAAAAAGTCTAAAAGAGCAGCTCCATGATGATCAGCCAGTGGGGCCATTGATTGGGAAATGTCGTACATTGGATCAGGTGATGAATATCTTCTCCTTGAAAACATTTCTTCAATTCCTTAACTAACTATACATTTTCTCGTATCTCTCAATAGACCTGTTGGTTTGTAATTTAAGGTTGGAGAGAAATATGCAACATGAGAATTCTTATTGTGATCTTTGACTGGTATAAACTAACATCCTGGTTTGTGAAGGGAAAAGCTGTGATTACGTTTCTTGATGCAATACTGGAAAAGACATTGAGAAGCACCGTTGCCTTAACTGCCTCCCGGGGACGGGGCAAGTCTGCTGCCTTGGGACTTGCTATTGCTGGAGCTATTGCTGCAGGGTCTGTTCCATGTTTTTTAAACTTCTGATATGAAATTCATCTTTATGAGTATAAGCTGGGTTGATATGTATTATATAATGACATCTCTTGCAGGTATTCAAACATTTTCGTCACTGCACCAAGTCCAGAAAACTTGAAAACATTATTTCAGTTCATTTTCAAAGGGTTTGATGCATTGGAATACAAGGTGTGTAGTTTTCTGTTGATTGAAATTCAACATTTAAGTCTAGTTTTATGTATTCACTCATTTGATCATGTTCTTATTTCAACCATGTAGAAGTAAAAGCAGAGAGGATCCGTTTTTCTGACAATTATAGTTGCCCTTCAGAGGCTTCTATTTCCATTGGATAAATTTTAGTTGTTTTTATACATTGTAATATGAAATGATATTCAAGTCAGCTCTGCCGATTACTGAGAGAAGCTATATTATCTGGCATTTGTTTATAGGAACATACACATTATGACTTGGTACAGAGCACAAACCCTGCATTTAATAAAGCTATAGTTCGAGTAAATATATACAAGCAGCATCGGCAAACAGTACAGGTAAACTTTGTTGTTATCTCTAATGAAAAGACTGCTTCATGCATATGGTTGTTTTCTCTGTTTTTTCTCTTTCAGCAAGAGGATTTTGATGGATAGTTCCATTGTCCACATCTAAAGATTCTGATTCAAAGAAAAATGCGGCTTCTTTCATCACCATGTCTTCCTCATGCTTTGTGTTTCTCTTGTGTTGTATATCTCCGGTCCTTTAAGTCCTCCTGAGCTAAATATATATAATATATGTCATATATCCTTGAATATTGATTGAGGTGTGACCGAATTCCTTTTGATGTATCCTTGAATATTGATTGAGGTGTGACTGATTTCCTTTTGATATATATATATATATATATAACTATGAGTTGAATGTAATTTTGGAGAGGTTGCAAATTGCAATACAATTAAAGCATTGGAAAGGCATTGCAGACCAAATGACCAACCATATTCAAAGGTGACAGCTGCCTAAGAAGAGACATAGATGTCTTGAAAAATGTTATATTCCTATATTGAAGAGTTTAGCGGCGATTGGCACAAGGAATAGTGTTGAGTATATTTTTATAAAATTCTTGCTCTTCAGAAAAGGGTTATGCTTTTTAGACAAATACAATATAGTTAATATTAAATTTAAATATTATTATAATTAGTTTTTTGACTAGGAAAGTGCTGAAAATTTTTATAACCCCAACCCGGTTTCAATTTCAGTTCAATGCATATGGTTTAATGCCCAAACCCCAGTATGCATGTTCATATAAAAAATAAAATTTTTAACTTGAAAATTGAAACACATGAGATAATTTCAACTTTTGCAAACTCAGAAATTTTTCTAGCAGCCTAACTTTTCAATCTCAGAAAAATATTTCAGCCACACACAATAAAAATGACTCAGTATTTTTGACCAAAATAGTCCAAAATAAAACACCGAAGGGAAAACCTGTTTTTCAGACAGAGATTATTATTTCCTCAGGCAAATTAATACAAATTTACAGCAGTACTTATCTCAACCATTTCATCTTGAAATGCGTGCCAACTTTCAGCAAATTTCAGACCCCAATTGACAAAAATGTTACCCACATGTGCCAGCATTAAATACTGCTGCACAACCTCGAAAAACATGCATGTAGCAGCCTGTACGGACCTCGAAATTTGTGCATCCTTCTTCCTAGAAATTTGTGCCATGAATTAAATACTGTACAGCCTGTCCTTTTTCTGATGTATGGACTGTCATTTTCACCTTGAAAAACATGCTGTACAGACATCATTAAATGTTGTATGGCCTGCAATAAATGCAGTATGGCCTCAATTTCCATGCCAGGTACAAAAAAATCCAGTCTGTAAAATTGTGCCCTCCCGCTGTGTATTTTGCCTAGAAATTCGTGCCCTCCATTTTGATACTGAGCCTGCAACTCAGCTTTCTAAAAAATATTTTAGGGTTTTTCTTCTTCTCTCCAAATCAACTTTTCTTCTCTTGCTCTTTTCTTCTCTCAAAAATCTCTTTTGTGAAAGTGAACAATATGAAATCTTTTATGCCTTTCCCAAGCCTTTTTGTTTGAGTAACCACCATTTGAAAATCAAAGCGCAGCTTTTAAAAAATATTTAAGGGTTTTTCTTCTTCTCTCCAAATCAATTTTTTTTCTCTTGCTCTTCTCCTCTCTCAAAAATCTCTTTTATGAAAGTGAACAATATGAAATCTTTCATGCCTTTCCCTAGCCTTTTTGTTTGAGGAACCACCATTTGAAAATCAAAGGCCAAGATTAAAACATAACTAGATGAGATTTAGGGTCAAAATCAAATCTCATTTTTTCTCATTAAAAAGCATTTAATTACTTCTTAAATAATAAATGAGACATTTAATGCACACCCACTTTTAATTCTCATTAAAGTCACATTTAACTTTTATAACTCAACTTCATTTTATAAAGTGACTTTATAATCATAAAGTCAATCTCACTTTATAAAAATGCCAGGGACCACTTTTAAAGTGTCCTTGTCCACCCCAAGGCACCAATGAATGGACAAAAACTTCCTAGGTAAAATTTCAACACTTCCTCTTACCGAGGAAAGTGTTCTTCACCACCCCTATCTTGTCTCTGAAATGAATATGCTTCCCTCTTCCCAAAGACTTCATGATAATGTCTGCTACCTGCTCATCAGTAGAAATGTACTGCAACTCCACAAATCCTCTTTGAACATAGTCTTTAATGAAGTGATATCTGATCTTCATATGCTTTGACTTGTCATGAAACACCGAATTCTCAGAGAGCTTGATGCAACTTTGATTATCACAATGTATAATAGTAGGCCTTAGCTCCTGACCAAACAAGTCTACCATCAACTTGCGAAGCCACAATACCTCGCAACCAACCTGACTAGCTGCCATGTATTCAGCCTCTGCAGGACTCAAAGCAATGGACCTTTGCTTTCGACTGAACCATGATACAATTGCCAAGCCCAAACTGAAACAACTGGAAGTGCTCTTTTGGTCCAAAGCACTGCTTGCCCAATCTGAATTTGTGAAACCAACCATGCCCACTCAATTCGACCTGTAGTGTAGACCATAGTCTACTGTCCCAACAAGGTATCTCAAAATGTATTTTGCAGTTGTCCAAGGCACTCTCTTAGGCTCCACCATGCACTGATTGAGAGTGTTCACCGCAAAACTCATATCTGGTCTAGTGTTGACCAGATACATCAACAAACCAATAAGCTGATGATACAAGGTAGGATCCACCAACTCTCCCTTAGAAGCATGAAGCTTCTTCCAGTTTGTGATCACAGGTGTGGACATGGGTCTGCACTCCTCCATCCGAAATCTCTTCAGAACATTTGCAACATATTTTCCTTGCGCCAGGAAAACATGCCCATCCTCCTGCCACACCTCCATGCCCAAGTAGTAATGCATCAACCCAAGGTATGTCATCTCAAACTCTGAAGCAAGATCTTTCTTGCATGCTTTAATAGGTGTTCTCTTCTTGTGATGAACAAATCATCAACATATAGCAAAAGAACGAGCGGATCACCTCCAACCACAATTAAGTAAAGGTTGGGATAAACCTCACTCTTTTGAAACCCAATTGAAAACAAATATAAATCAATTCTCGAGTACCAAGCTTGAGGGGTTTGCTTGAGACCATACAAGGCCTTTTTCAGCCCGCACACATGAGACTCCTTCTCATGAATCTCAGAACCTTGTGGTTGCTCCAGATATACCTCCTCCTCTAGAAGATCGTTGAGAGAAGTGGTCTTCACATCCATTTAATGAATCCTCCAACCCATCTCTGCAACAATGGAGATCACTGCTTTGATCGAAGAAAATCTAGCAATCGACGCAAAGGTCTCATAATCAACTCCCTCTATTTGTGAGAACCCACGCGCTACAAACTGAGCTTTGTACTTCTCGATGTTGTCATCTGTAGAATGTTTGATATTATAGAGCCACTTGGAAGTCACAACTAACTTCTCCTCCGGTCTCAGAGCAATCTCCCACACACCATTCTTCATGATGGAATTGTACTCTTCCATCATGGCATCTCTCTAAACTTGATGTGTGGATGCCTACTCATAAGTAGTAGGCTCGGACTCATGCAAGCTAGTCACCACTGTCATGTCACTGGAAAACCTCTCTGGTGCCTTGCTTTCTCTGACCTCCCTTCTAGGTGGCCCCACAGACTCCTCAACTTCCTTCACAAGCTCCTTAAGCCAACTTGGCTTTGTTTTCTTGGAAGTAGCTTCTTGTGTCAGACCCACCTCTACATCCTCATAAGACGATTGTCTCCCTGAAGAAGTACCTGTGGACTGAGATCCTATGCTTGGTGAACCTGAACCTGTACCATGTGTGCCTGAATCACATGAACCTGAACCTGTGATCCGTGATCCAGTCCCTGTACCAGTAATCCCTGTAGCCTGTGTCCCTAAAACTAATGAACCTGTAACCTGTGACCTAGTCACCCCTGAGATCTGTGACCCTGTGCCTTGACTCGTTAAACTCTGTATTGCTCTCACTTGTGGAGTAGTAACTTGCTGCTGCTCCTCTGACTCTCGAGACTTTCTAAAGCGCGCTCCTTCTCAAATCTCACCTCCCTCCTCACCACAACTTTCCTCTATGCAGAAAGGTATATCAGAAGGCCTTTGAAATCTTGCCTCCAACTTTGTCCTCTTCTCAGAAGGGACATGGGAATATGTAGGACATCCAAAAATGCGGACGTGGCCTATCTCAGGCTTCTTCTTGATGAACATCTCCTCAGGAGTTTTGCACCACAAGGCATGGTGCTAACTCCTGTTCTGAACAAAAACAACTGTAGTACATGCCTCAGCCCATAAAAAGAAAGGAAGACTTTGATCATGCAGCATGGCTCTAGCTACACTCACTATCGCATGGTTCTTCCTTTCAGCCACTCTATTTTGCTGTGGAGTGTAAGGAACTGCCAATTGCCTCCTAATGCCCTCTTATCTAGAAAACTCATCGAATGTATTGGAGTTATACTCACCCCCATTATCTGATTTGCACACCTTGATCTTCTTTTTTGTTTGGTTCTCCACAAGAGCTTTGAATTCTTGGAACCGAAGCAAGACTTCCTTTGATTTCTTTCTTCTCAGAAAGTAGATCTAGGTGTTCCTGGAATAATCATCAATGAACTTGATGTAGCACTCAAAACTCGTCAAAGAAGCAGATGACATGGGACCACACAAGTCTAAATGAATCAAATCAAGCACTCCCTCTGATCTGGTGTCACTGCTCGGAGAAGCACTCTTGGTGTACTTTCCCAAAGCACACCCTCTGCATACACCACTTTGCTTTGTGCTGAAATCTGACAAACCTGTAGTCATGTCTCTCAACATCCTCAAAGCTGAATGATGAAGGTGGGCCATCCTCTCGTGTCATAACTCACACAACTCACTACTGCTCTGTGTGCGTGCTAGTGCATGATGTGGCTGGAAGAGAAGCTTGTACAGTTTCTCGCATCTAACTCCAATTGCATATGAAGCAGATGGTCCCTCTTCTTTGGGAAAGATGTACACTTTCCCATCTAGGACATATACCCCAAGGTCTTTGTCCTCAATCATGGAAACTGAAACAAGATTCTTCTTTAGCCCAAGGACGTATAAGACATCCCTCAGTAACATGGGCTCCATGGACTCCCTATCAAAGCGGATTGTTCCACGCCCAACTGTTTTCACCACTGTATCATCACTCAACACAACCTCCAATCCAATCCTGTTTTTGAAATCTCAGTGAACATGTCTCGAACACTTGTCATATGACTCAAAGCTCCACTGTCAATGTACCATGTGGAGGGAGTGGTGGAAGCACTCTGTGAATTCCCAACGATCATAGAATGCTCAGTTTGGTCCTCCACATCCCTACTGGTGATGGATGATGCTCTCTCTCTACAACCACCAACAAAGAGAGAAAACTCTCTCTCGAATCTAGTAACATACACATCAATCTATTAGCATACTCATTAATCTTTGCTGATGCTGTTGTCTGCTGTTTCTTCTTCTTTTTGTTTGGGCATTGTTCAGCATAATGACAAGCAAAGCATTTCACTTTGCTCATGTCTTTCTTCTCACCATCTTATTGCTTGGTTCTACCCTTGGAGCCCTTCTTGAACTTCTTCTTCTTACCCTTTGCTTCTAATGCCACATTCTCCTCATCTTCCTTGCTGTGAGATGTCCTCCTTGTACATACCCTCTTCGGGTCTCCTCCTGAATGAAATCGTCCCAAAGGCGATCCCATGAAGGCATTGCTCACAAGCAACCATTGATTCCACGAATACAGCCCATGCCTTTGTCACACCATTCGAGGCTGTATGTACCAACTCAGAACCTTGTATCACCTCCCCAACAACTCCAAGTTCATCACGAACCTGTGTGATCCCGGTGAGGTAAGCAGTCATGTTCTCAACCTTGTTCATTCGAATACTCTCTAACTTCTCTCTTAACACCATTTTTCGATTTTCATTGAAACTCTGGTAAAGGTTAGTCAAAGCAGTCCACATCTGATGAGCATAGTCTTTACCTGATACATGTGGAATCACATAGTCTTTATATCATTAAGAAGAATTCTTTTAGCCTTTATGTTCTTCTTGTCAAATACAGCTTTAGTTGCTGCATCTGTAGGATCTGTCACCTTGATTGGGTGTAGTACTGTTTACTATCTCTCATAATTCACTATCCTGCAGTATCAACACTATTCTAGCCTTCCATGGGCTAAAATTTACTACCCCACCCAACCTGTCTTCTATCCCAAGACTGGTAGCCATAATCATGAATTAGCCCAAGAACCCGTTTCATCTCAAAACCATGTTTTCCCTTATCTCTCCAAGTTTGAAATTTATTTCTGAGTTTTATTTTCAGCCTTCACTTCAGTGTTGCAAACATCAGCGCGGCGAAAAAATCGGCAGGGTCCTGGAAACATTGTTTCGGGATATCTCGGCGATACATCGGCAAACTTAAAAAAATAAAAAATGTTCAATTTCACCTTTAGAAAAAATCGGCAATATCTCGGGAAAAGATCACCTCGAAAAAATTGGCAATATCTCGGGAAAAAATTGCCCCGATTTTTTCGGCGATTTTTTAAGAAAAAATCGCCGAGCTGAAAAACTCGCGATTTCTCAGCCGATGTTGTTGGTAACATTGCAGTTCACTTTAGCTCTGATGCCATGAAATTTTTAATAACCCCAATCCGGTTTCAATTTCAGTTCACTGCATATGGTTTAATGCCCAAACCCCAATATGCATGTTCATATAAAAATTAAAATTTTTTAACTTGAAAATTGAAACACATGAGATAATTTCAACTTTTGCAAACTCAGAAATTTTTCTAGCAGCATAACTTTTCAATCTCAGAAAATTATTTCAGCCACACATAATCAAAATGACTCGGGGTTTTTGACCAAAATGGTCCAAGATAAAACTCCGAAGGGAAAACCTGTTTTTAGAGATAGATTATTATTTCTTCAGGCAAATTAATACAAATTTACAGCAGTACTTATCTCAACCATTTCATCTCGAAAGGTGTGCCAACTTTCAGCAAATTTCAGACTCCAACTGATAGAGATTTTACCCACACGTGCCAGCATTAAATGCTGCTGTATGGCCTAAAAAAACATGGATGTAGAAGCTTGTATGGACCTTGAAATTCGTGCAGCCTTCTTCCTCGAAATTCGTGCCACGAATTAAATACTACACACTGTCCTTTTTCTGCTGTACGAACTGTCCTTTTCACCTCGAAAAACATGCTGTATGGAGTCTGGACATCAATAAATGCTATATGGCCTGTGCTGTACGACTTGCAATAAATGTAGTACGACCTCCTTGATTTTTGTGCCATGTACAAAAAATTAAAGCTGTAAAATTGTGCCCTCTTGCTGTGTCTTTTGCCTAGAAATTCGTGCCTTCCATTTTTATACTTAGCCTGCAACTCAGCTTTCTCAAAAATCTTCAAGGGTTCTCTTCTCTCCAAATCAACTTTTATTCTCTTGCTCTTCTCTCTCAAAAATCTCTTTTGTGAAAGTGAACAATATGAAATCTCTCATGCCTTTTGTTAGCCTTTTTGTTTGAGTAACCACCATTTGAAAATCAAAGGCCAAGATTAAAACTTATCTAGATGAGACCTAGGGCCAAAATCAAATCTCACTTTTTCTCATTAAAAAACATTTAATTAATTTTTATATAATAAATGAGACATTTAATGCACACCCATTTTTAATTCTCATTAAAGTCACATTTAACTTTTATAACTCAACTTCTTTTTATAAAGTGACTTTATAACCATAAAGTCAACCTCACTTTATAAAAGTGCTAGTAACCATATTTAAAGTGTCCTTGTCCACCCCAAAGCACACCAATGAATGGACAAACACTTCTTAGGTAAAATTTCAACAAGTGCTTCATCCTTGAAGTATTATGGGAACATTTTGGAATCCCTCTTGCAAGAAAAATGTCATATTTGACATCTATGTTTGAAAAATACATGGTAGAGGTAAAATATATGAAATATTATTCAAATGGAGTCAATTGATACAATGTGCTAGCATCCTTTTATTTGTTATTTAGGTAGTTGCACCACCTAATCAACCTAACTACCAAAACTAACTTCTTTTATATTAATTTAAAAGGTCACTTAACATCCATGTTTATTAGTACTACATTATTGCACCGAGAGTAGCGAGTTACAACCCAGTATGAGAGAGAAGTGTAACATTACCTAACGATGTCACATTATGTGCCAAAAATAAAAAGTAATTTCGAGCATGGGGGAGATGTGTAATGTTATGTAATGGTGTCATCTTATGTACCAAAAATAAAAAGTAATTCCCAGTATGGGGGAGATGTGTAACGTCACGTAATGTACCAAAAATATAAAGTAATTAATTTTTTCTATGTTGGCTCATAAAATAAAAAATTGGATGCCTCTCGGTGCTTGATAGATTCGTGTTTAGGATGGATCTATGCTGGTATATTAGGAGTCCTAATATATTATTGAGTGTTACTTATTCTAACTGCCTTTAAAATGAAATACAATTTTTTTTAGTTGCCCTTCTTGATTTCAAATAACTAATGATTAGAGATTGATTACAATATTTGAAAGACATCCTTGTGGAGCATGTTCAACAATGCAATGCTACTCCAATTTTGAGAATTTGTAGGTGCTCAATCTGATTTGCATCAGCCTTTTTTTGAAGGTATACATTACCTTAGACAATCTCCTACTCTCATACCCCAATTCCCCTCTTTTTGCTACGAAGGTAGAGTAAAATCGAACTCCCCTATCCAATGAATTCATTGCCCATCCTTAAGTTCCTTTTATCTGGAGTCAAGTTGTGAAGCTTTGGATTAAAGCAAGCAATCATCATAAAATTCATTATCATCCTCTTCCTTGGAATTCTCAAAAGACTAGAAAATCTGATTCATCGGTTTGATTAATGGCCATAGTACAATTCTCCATTCTTGTCGGACAAACTACAGGGGCAAACCAATAATTTCCCTCACACTTGGTTTGGGGCCAAAGTATTTAATATTTGAGAGAATCTTCACAGTTTCTGTGGTGGTTTGATGTCCATTGAGGATATGGTTTTCTTTGGTTCCTGTTTCTTGTGAGCTTTTGGTAGAAATGAAATTTGGTTGTACCATTTTTAGTAGTGAAAAGGGATAACCTTCCTTTTCCATGGAAAATAATTTACCTTTCGTTCTACAAGAAAACCTAATTTACGACAAACATGAACTATAGTGCACACATTGTGGGATAACCTAAAAGTTGAACAATGAAAAGGGATAACCTACACAAACCTTGAAATATCTGTACATTTGAATACTAACAGCTTTTTGTAGCGACATTCTATGCCGGTTTATTATGCCTTTTTTTGGTAAAGATTTTATCCTTCTATTGGGATGAAGATAATAGTGGGTATTGAATCTTGATAAGTTGATATTTTGCTTAGCATGAATAACACAATGATAATGATTATAAAAGTGGATGAGTTATTTTTTCAAGTCTAAATTACTCAAAATTCTTATGTCAAAGCATCTTATGATGACTAGCATTTGCTTATTCCTATTTTCTTCAGCTCAATGTAAAAACTATATTAATTTTTCGAAGCACCATTGATAACTCCAACTGTTTGCTTTGCAGTATATCCAGCCCCAAGATTATGAAAAGCTTTCTCAAGTGGAGCTATTAGTTATTGATGAAGCAGCTGCAATTCCATTGCCAGTTGTGAAAGCTCTGCTCGGGCCATATTTAGTGTTTCTATGCTCTACTGTAAATGGGTAATAATTACGATGTCTCAATCTATAATATTTTTTTTATTACACATGTAATGCTTGTTGGATATATCTCACTGATGCACAATTTACAACAAAATTATGTGTCGCAGTGTGTCATAGAATTCGGGTTATTTTAGTAAGGGAAAGTGTTAAAAAAGTCAACCTTTTATTTCAATTGTGAAGATGGAGCTAACTTTGATAGTTAAGGAGTTACCTGGTTGGGAAAATGTTTGTTTAAGATTTTTCTGGATGCATTTGTTCTTTGACAAAGATTGAAGTATTGGTTTATATTTGTTTTCATAAAAGGAGTTCTTGAGATAGAAAATTTATCAGTGGAAACATGTCTAATGCACAGGTATGAAGGCACTGGGCGGTCGCTTTCTTTGAAACTTATTCAACAATTACAAGAACAAAGCCAAAAGCCTGCTAATACTGATGATGGGTCAGTATCAGGTATGTCTATTTAGATTTATTTGACTTCTAAAGGTTTTTTCATTTTCAGTCTCTGCTTTTCAGTACTGTGGGCAAAAAACTTTTGTTCTATGTATTTGAATCTCTATTGTTACCCAACTATTTCATGCTACAGAATATGGTTGGCAAGTACAATATTTGAATCTCTATTGTTGGCAAGTACAATAGCCTCGTCCCAAACTAAAAATTTATATATTTCACTTTTTTGAAAGTTGCATTTTATCATATGAAGATAGCTATTGAGTAAGTCATTTCCAGTTAGAAAAATAGGCTCACATAAGGCAAGGTGTTGGCTATGCTGGCCCAACAATTTCTAAGAGTGGTGGATTAATCGATACAATTTCATCCATCAAGGCATACATGAAAAAATGATGCTATTAAGGTCATAGGTCCTTGCACACCAACTAAATAGCAAAAATGATTACAAATTGCAACATAGCAGAATCTTGAAGACTAGGGTAAAAAAACCTCCATTCCCTCTTAACTATGTTAGAGGATTCTTCATCCAGAAGTCAATGAGGATTGAACTTAAAAAGACTTGGAGGCTTCCTATCATCTTTTTCTATTTTAAAAAAATGGGATGTGGTTGGAGAACCCTCCGGAGTTGATCCAGTTTTAATGTTAGCCACAGTTTTATATGATGAATCTGTCCAAACACCTTGCCACCCTCTTGACCCTTGTCCTCATGTTCTTCCAGGTTGGGATCATTTCAATGGGGTCTGGATCACACATGTGCATGTCTTCCAGCTGTTTCAGGCTAAATCACCTGGTTTGAGTTCGTGTTCGAATTCGACGGCCTTGAAATTCGGCACTTAAAATTTTGGCGATAAAAATCGGCATAAAATTCAGCATTAAGTTCGAATGACTAAAATATATGGAAATTAAAAAATATATGAAATTTTTCAATAAAATTCATTATGCTCATTAAACTATGAACATTAAACACATCAACAATGAACATGAGAGTCATAGAATCATAGAAATAATGAACACAACAACATTGAATGAAGTTTGAAGTTTGAACATGATAGTCATTGAATCATATAAATAAAAATATGGTATCAGAAATGATTAAACATATATTTTGAAAACATTAGAGTGTACATCTTCATTGAAATTTAAAAACATGTACATAAAGTGATAAAACATAATATAAAATGTCATCAATATTTATCCTAGCAACTATTTAGCAAAATAGCATCCCAAAAGAAACTAGAAGTCTAGAAACTAGACCAAGAACACAAGTTTAAACTTTTATTCTTGTTGTTCTCGTGGCCTACTTGTTACATAAAAAAACTTTATATCATCAAAAGCACTCGGGGGAGTGAAACCGCTAGAATCACGATCACCATTGGATTCATGACTCTCATTGTTGAAATCATCTTGATCTTGATGTGCATTTGAAACAGTCTCCATCCATGGAGTAGAAGAATTTGTCTCATCTTTAGCCACATTGCTTAAAGCCAATTGCAAGTTAATGGGAACATAAACAGGATCTCCTAATTTTACCAATAACAACCTGTTTCTTCTCTTGGAATGAATATGACTAAAAGCACTCCAATTCCTTTCACAAGCTGATGCACTTGATGTCTGGCTCAAGATACAAATTGCAAATTTTTGCAATTCTGGGGCTTCTGATGCATAAAACTCCCACCACACTGTTGGAGCTGCCAAAACCTTATCTCTCTTTGTTGCTGTGGTTCCAAATAGGCCTTCTTGTTACCTGCGTGCTCTAATCTGAGATCTAATCAAAGTCACAATAGACTCATTTGGATGCATCCTGTCAATAGCCTCATAAAGTCCACTCATGACCTCCTCATTTTGATGTCTTTGTATCCCAAACAATGTAGGGTCCAAATAACATGCTGTCGCATGTAATGGGCTATGCAACATCTTCCATCTCTGATCAACCACCTCCCATATGTCTTTATAATCAGCTTCCACATTATCAAAAGCACTTGTAATCTTTTCCTTGCAACGATCCATGGCCTCATAAATAAAACCCATAGAGGGCTTATCGCCATCAGCAATGCGAAGCACCTCAACAGTTGGATCACACATTTTTAGAACTTTTTGAGCATTTTCCCAAAAGTTATTGTTGCTTAGCAATACTTGTTCAACATGCTTTCCTTTTGACTCTTTTGAAAGGTGAGATCTCTCCCACTCAGCAGTGCAAAATACACTTCTTATGCTTGTTTTTTCCTCAACAACTCTTTTCAGAGTGATGTAAAAAGTGGCAAACCTTGTATCACAAGGCCTCAACAACTCTCTAGATGCATTTTTTCTGTACAAGCATCAAAGTGAGGCGATGGTTAATGATGAAGTTTGCAGTAGTTTTTGCTCTTCGGATTGTCTCATTTACCCATGGAAATTTGGCTAAATCATGCAGCAATAAATCCAAGCAATGAGCTGCACATGGTGTCCAATAAATAGTTTTGTACTTCTCCATAATCAGCTTTCCTGCACCAACACAATTTGAGGCATTGTCGGTGACAATTTGGACCACATTTTTCTCCCTGACTTCTTGAATCGCTTCATCCAAAATGCTGAAAATGTATTATGATGTTTTCATCTCATTCATTGCATCAACAGCCTTCAAAAAATATACCCCTTGAGGGCAATAAACAAGAACATTTATCAATGGCCGATGGCATGAATCGGACCAACCATCACTCAAAATCGTGCAACCTGTATTCTCCCAAGATTTTTTAATGTCAGCCAACCTGTTTGACACTCTTTCCTTTGTTTTTTTTAAGAGAGCGGTCTTTAAGGCTTCGGATCCAAAAGGAACATACCTCTTGCCAAAATCAACAACCTTTTTAATTGCATTTTTAAAGTATGGACTTCTTGCCACATTAAAAGGAATGGAACATGCATAAAACATTTCAGCAAGAGAATCATCAACTTTTAGTTTGTCTACAGGTTTCCAAAATGTATTTAATGTAGCTGTTCCACTTCCACCTAATGCTGTTGGGGTGGAACTTAAGCCACCAAATTTTGAGGTGTGAGAAGCAATTTCAGGTGAAGAAGACACATCAATCTCCCTTAGAATTCTTTGCTTTTTTACTTCCTTTTTTCCCTTTTCTGCTATTGATTTGTCATAATCTTGTTGTATTGCCACTTTCTGTTCATCCAATATTGCTTTACATCCTTCCACTCCACCTCCACTACCATTACTAACGCCAAGAAGGTGATCCAATACCCAAGTTAAGGAACCACAAAACTTGTGCCCACATAGCAGACATGTAACATATAATCCTTCCTTCTTGACATATTTCCACGCCTCTGCAGAAGATTTATGGCGTGCCATTTGATCAAAGTTTCTGCATAACCAGTGGCCAAATATGTATTTAATGGATTGTTTAATTTCATACAATTTACTCACAAGTTATAAATTAAAAGGATAAAATTTTAATTTTATAAGGTAGATGATAAATTTGATATTTGATAATTTTATAAGCTAAATGATCCTTTGTGCAGTGTCTAACACCCTACAGATAGTGGACACTGCACGCAGCACAAAGGATCTTAGTTTCGACTCTCAAATTAAAATTTTAAATCTATAAAATCTATAAATTGTAAATCTATAAAATGATAAATGAATTTGGAACCTGGAACTTGGAAGTCCACAGTTAGCCTCCACATCCACGACTCCCACAGTTAGCCTTCAACTTCAAAGTTCAAGGAGATATTGCTAGTGCCAAGTTCCAACTGGTGTGACTCGCTGCAGCCTGCAGGCCCATGAGTATTTCAGTTTCTTTTTAAAAGAAAAAAACAGTAAATGCTAAAAAACATAAAAACTAGTCCTCTACGGTATACCTATATGATATCAATGTGGAAAAAAAATAGTCTTCAGATTCCAGAAATTGCCAGTTAGGTGGGCAACCTGCGGCCCTGCTCAAGCCTCGCACTATCGCAATTCGCCGATCGGCTGTCATATTGAATCAACCAATGAACTGTGAACAGTGAACATTAGCAATGGGAGAGGATCATGATTCGGCCTCCTCTGTATTGACTCTTGAGCAGTGAACAGTTCAAACGCGTCGGCCTCCTCTGTACTGAGCAGTGAACAATGAACACTGCAAACCCCTCGGCCTCCACGAACAGTGAACATTGCAAACGCCGTCGGCCTCCACCAATAGCCGAGCAATGTCAACTCGACCGCGCAGGAGCTCCGAGCAATGTAAACCGTCGGTCTCCACGAACTGATAAACTCGCCGACCATGACCGCGCAGGAGAAAAAATGCCAATAGCGTCGAGGAGGTGCTCTTTTAGGGTTTTAACTTTTCGTTACCAAATCCCAAACTGATTTCGAATGTAGGACGAATTTTGGCCGAATTTAATCGCTGACAAATTTGCCGGCCATTTAAATTCGAGATGGCGTTTCTAATCGCCGAACATCATTGAACAAATTCGGCACGGGTAAAAATTGTGATTTTCGAACTTGAAGTCGAAATATCGCCGAACAGGGTGACTAAGGTTTCAGGAGGCAGAGGATTAGGGAATCCATCATGCTAGCCTCCCTTCTGTTGAAATTCCTCAGCACATGTTAATGGTTCTGTTATCCCTAAGTTCTGCACCTTGACTGCTTGAGGGAAAAGATAGGGCACTTATAATACAGATGTGAAGTAGATTTTGGTTTAAGGTGTGAGTGGTTGAATAATTAACGAGCCATACAGGGTCTAAGTAGAATAATCACACAGCACATAGTAGAATAATCACACAGCACATAGTAGAAAATCAGTAATAAATCAATGGTTTAAAAGCTTTATAGTCACGAAGCAGATATGATTTTAGAATTTAATATAATGCTTGGATGCAAACATATGAAAAACAAGCTGCTATTTCATAAACTTACATAGGAATTTCAAATTATAACAGTGTTACAATCAAGAATACTAATTGAAAACGGAATAGAGATTACAGGCAATGTACATTCATAGCATAAATGTCATTAGTTCTGGAATCAACTGCTATGCAGTGCATGAGTGATTTCTGTGTTAAAATAGAATATTAGCAGTAAAACATATAAGAAGCACAATCTCATTCATAAATTAAATGATCTTTAAACATGCATAGATTACTGTATTTCAAAAGATAGGCTTACAAGTACCCACAATCCTTCTCTGGCTTTCCAAAATTTGAACCCCCTTTTCCTATTTATTTCTTCTTTTATAAACATTATCTTTCATTGATTCTATATTCAGATCCTATTAAAGGGGTTCGAGACTCATCTATTTGCTAATAATATCATTACAAACATAAATAGATGATTCGAGATTTGAATCAGTTCAAGATCCTATTTTTCAGGGATTTGTCAACTAACTAGATTAACACAACTGATTGGAGTCTAGAAAACATATTGCATGTCTGCCTTTACAAAATATACAAAATAAGTTTGAGTTTCTAACTTTATAAAACTTAGAGAAAACTAATATTAACTTCTAAAGTTGAAAATGATGTAAAGGAAAATTTTGTAGCGTCCCTGCAGCTGTAGAAATTTGAGTTGTTTAAACTGGAAACTAGAAACTGAAAGTTCATGTCTCTATCTAGCCTCAGCGGCACGACTCTGGAGTGTGTCCTGGAGAATATGAGTACCTAACTCTGTCAAAATTCCAATTTATTATTAATGGCCTGGTTCTTCTGCCTTTCCTATAGACACTGCTTCCTCCAGTATTTTCTTTGTCTCAAGAGTTTTTCATGGTTATTCTTCAATCTTTGAGAAAACTTACATAATTTGTTGTATTTCATGACCAGTTTACCCCATTTCTTGTTCATCTTATTTGTCCCGCTCTGCAACTGCATGTTTTCCTGTTGCAGTTCTTTAACTAGACATTTAAATTTCATCAGCTTCTTTTTGAGTTTCTGATTTGTTTTATACCCATTACCTTCAGTTTGAGGCAAACTATCATCTTCTGGAGTCTTCATTTATGCAGCAGAACGTTTGACTTCTGGTCTAGTAGTGTTATGTAGTCCATGCATTGCATCTCTTGTTCTTCTTCAGAAACAGTTGGAACAAAAGGTTTAGCTTCGGACAAACAAGGAATTGCATTTATATTCTCCTCCAGACTAGTTAAGATTTTCAACTACCTTTCTTTCTGCTTCCATTGATGAATCTGATTCTTTCTCAATATATACCTGGGCACATTTAGACCTTTGACTTTAGGCTTTTCCCTTAACTTTAGGCTTTCTAGGCTTGAGTTCTTTACAAGGTTCAACCAACTCTTTCCCTTTATTAGCTCTGGAGCTGCTTCTAGTCTGTATAGATCTTGGAATTGAGGCCATGGCCTGTTGTTTCCTGGATCTTATTTGTGTTTCCTCTGGTAAACTTTTAAGATCAATGACCTTCTGTTCCTTTAGGGCAGGGTTATAGATGGCTTTAGAATTGAGCCTCAATTTGTTTGTGGGCCTCGTATCCGGTCCCCTGAGAGAGCATGGATTGGCACATTCTCTTTCCTTTCCTGGTTTTTACCTTGGCCTCCGTCGTCTAAAGAATCAGTTGAGCCTCTTATTTTTTGTACATTAGCCTCTTGAAGGTTTGGTCGTTTTTGGGCTCCTCTCATTCTCAGTTTCACTGACTCGTCTTTCTTTCCCTTTTAGTTTTCTTCCATTGCTTTAGGAGTAGGGTTTTCCAATTGCATCTTTGGGAAAAATTGCAATTTCTTCCTTGAATAATTTTTGTGTTCTGGTTCGAACCTTCGTTTACTAGTCCAGATATTCTGATTCATTGTTGAAAACATCGGCAACGACAAAAAATCAGCAAGCGGTCCGAATACAATTTCTCGGTAACATCTGAGAAAGAATCGACAAACCGTGACAATAATTAAAAAATACAACATAAATTTTCATAATTTTTAAACATATAAACCAACAACAACATCAAATAAGCACATTGCCACATAAATATAGGAAAAACACTGATATATATGATGTAGTAGATGCCAAATCAAAATGACACATCAGAGTCAATACTAAATCCTGAAACTTGATAGTTGTCCATTAAAGGAATCAAAAGTGGATAATCAATACAAAATGACATCAAATATATATAATGTATAGCATCATCATGAGTCATCTAGAATGAGAAATTTAGGCTATGTAGCAGCTAACTATCAATGACCTCTCCACCTTTTATGGGAAAAGGTCATGGCTTGTTTTCCCATAGAAGGCCTTGCATCTGCATCAATTGTTTGACACCAACTAGAGGGTGTAGATGTATCTTCTTGTGTATAAGGTGGCACTGGTGTTGATGTTGGCACATCGGTCTCAATGATTTCAAGGTCCTCATCACTCGACTCTACCTGCACCTTCCCTTCCTCCTCTTCCTGCTGTTGCTTCCCCTCCAACCATGCAGGTGACTCGGCCATAGACTCGACCCTCCACTCAGACAATATGTTAATATTGTCCAAAGAAATGGCTTCCACATCAGGCACCTTATCCAACTGCTTCATCCACCAAATCATTGAGGCGTGGAAATTCCAACCTGTAAGAAGGCCATAAATAAATTTAATGAGCCTTGATTCTTGAGGGTCATAAACATATGAAAGGTCAAAATGAACAAATTTAAAATTTTAATACTTGTAATTTGTTACTTGAAGGTCTAAGTCTTACCTGTTGCGCTTTTTCGAGTATATCTTCTCAAAACACACTTCAATTACGCTCATATCCTGAAGCGCTACGTGTTTGGCAAAGGACATGAATGACAAAACATAATAAATTCGGTGCCCTTGCACTATAATTTTGCCACCAAACATCTATAACAATTACAAATAAGAAAAAAAAGTTGTAAATTTCTTTTCATAAAAACATAATCCAGTCTTTAAATAAAGTATAAAACACATAATTAACAATTTAACTTTAAATTCTAGTGGCTTACATGGCATCAAAACGCTCCTGTTGGAAATAGCATCGGCAAAGCCAAATAGTCCTTTAGCCTCTCGATACATCTCCATCTCCACACTAATAGTCCTGCGAGTCTCAACATTAGGTACCATCCTCTCGAGACATGTCAAGAGCCCTTCGATCACCTCACCATCAAAATCAAAGTCGGATGAGTAAGCATAAGGGGGGTTGAGGAAAAGAGCCGCTGCATGAATGGGTCGATGAAGCATCCTTGTCCATCGATTATCTTTCAAATCCCAAATCATCAAGTATCTAGTATGTCTAGGGGTGCCCTTGCCCACATAATAAGATCGAATAGTCTCTTTGGCCCTATCCATGGCCTCATAAAAGTAGCCCATTGCGGGCTTCTCTCCATCTACCAAGCGAAGAACCTTTAACAAAGGTTCACTAATTGTGCACACTTCTAGCATTCCATCCCAAAAGGAATTGGTGTATACTAGTTTAGCAATGTTTGTCCCATCTTGTCTTCTGCTGAATGTGTGGTCGCGCCACTCATCACAAACAAACATTTGCTTCAACTCAAACTTACATTGGAGAATAGACTGAAGAGAGGTGAAGCTACTAGCAAGACGTGTGATTGTAGGATGCAACAACTCCCTGTTTTTTGTGTATCTCCTCATGAGGCTAAGGACAAATGTATGGTTATATATGAATTTTGTGATGCTCTTAGCGTGATTAACAACCTCCTTGATGAAGGGTATTTTTCCCCATATCCTTGAGCATTAAATCGATGCAATGGGCTGCACATGGTGTCCTTAACAAAGAGGGATGCCTCTCCATTAGCATTCTGCCAGCAACCAAATAATTAGTTGCATTATCTATTATGCTTTGGACAACATGTTCCTAACCAATCTGTCTGATGAAGGCATCAAACAACTCACACAATAATGCTGCATCTTTAACATCGATTGAGGCATCAACTGGTTTAATAAACATGATGCCCTAGGGCAATGTACCAAGAAGTTTATAAGGGTCCTACCCTTTGTATTTGTCCAACCATCAGACATCACCGTGCATTCAGTAGACTCCCATGACTTCTTTAGCTCTTCCAATCTAACATTGATGTCATTCTTTTCTTCTTGCAAAATTGGCCCCAACAACTCCTCATAAATAGGGGCCTTGTAACCTGAGCCAACAACAATGATGGCATCACACATTGGCTGGAAAAATGTATTGGTCTTTGTGATGCTCAAAGGTAAATCACTCCAAAAAATCTGCATCTTATTATGTGGGCAAGGGTACATAATAAGATCTCCTTTTTTTTAACCATTGATGAGATGGAAGGTTGAGCCCCATCTTCGGTCCTTGGAACAAAATGAAAGAGAGGTGAGGCCCTCGTGGAAGGTGAATCTACATTTGTGGAGTCCCTCTCACTGCCCTGTGTCCCACTCACAAATCTTCTAGTGTCGGTGCTTCTTGAGGTTCACTCCACCCTAAGCAATTTCAGCTCTATTAGCAACTTACACCTCCTTCTTTCTATCCTTCTCATAAATGGCATCATCGGCCATCCACATAATTTCCGGGGTTGATTCGGTGCAAATTAGAACATCATGCCCCGAAATTTTAGCCAAGTGGTATTTCATACCCCCAAAAGTGACTAATACCCCCTGTCATACCTTGGCCACATAGTTTACAAGACAACCTTTGACGGTTTGTCCCATCCTCGGGCTCACCATACTGCCACGTTGAATTTTAGCATTAGCATATGACTTTAAAAATTTGCAGATGAACTTAAACAAATAATAAGTGTAGTAAAAACACATTCATCATATCAGCATAATGGACACAAGATTTTTCGTTGGGGAAACCTTTAAAAGACAAAAACCCCAAAAAGCATTAGTAGCTCATCTCGTAAATGAGATGAATTATGAAATTCTTCAAAAAGTTCCTCAAACTCAGATTTTATTAGCTGCCCAGAAAACTCATCCACTGTTTTCCCATTGACTTTTTACCTGCCCAGAACCTTCTCTGCTACTGCCCGTTGACTTCTGCCCTGCCCGTGACAGTCCATGACTGTTGGGCTATTGTTTGTTGAGGTGGTTGGACAGTCCCACGTAGACTGGGCCAAGGCTTTAAGGCCTGCACAAGACCTCTCGGGGTTTGTACAGACACTCCGGGTCTGCTATTTAGCAGCCCGTGACTGTAACAGACAGCCAGAGCTGCTAAGGTAGCTTTTGGGCCCTCTGTGGAAGCTTGGATTTGCTCTCGAGCTTAGTGGTGGGGCACACAGAGTTGCCCTAGGTGCTGAGATTGCTGCCGATGAGGAAGACTGCTGAGAAAGTGAAGGAGTAGCTGAGGTGAAGGTAAAACTGCCAGAGGTGCTGAAAATAAAAATGCTGATAAAACCTTAGCTGAGGGTTTGCTGAGAATGCCCTAGCTGAGGCAAGAAAGTCTTCTTCAGTAAATAGCAGCTTCCCCTGTCAGAGCAAACTTGTATATAATAATGAGAAGACTTGCTATTCTTTTATAGTCTTCATTCACCTGTTAAGTGGTCCAAAATTAGAAAAAGATAAAATAATAATATTTTAATCTTTTCCTAATATCACTTTTACCTTCTTACCAAAAAGGTCTTTTTATTTATCTTTGACTTTTACCAAAAGTCCTTATTTAATTTTGACTTTTACTTGTGGTCCTTTTCCTGTGGTACAAAAGTCTTTATTTATTTTTTGACTTTTGACTTTCGCCTTTTTCCAAGTGTCCCTGTGGTGTTTTTGATTCCAAAAGTACATCATCATAAACCAAGAGAGTTACTAATGCTTTTATCTCACACTCTGTGTGACACCTAGATTTGGTACTAGGGTAACTTAACCAAGGTAGCTAATCCTTGGAGAAGTACACCAAGCCCATAGATCAAGGGTCAGAGTGCCACACATGCCAAGACCCAATCTAGGGCTAATAGTGCCTTCTCGGTAACAGACAGGTGCCTCCATTCTTCAAGAGAATGGCTACTCAAAACTAAGCTGAGTCTACCAGTACTAGATTGGTCTACATCGTGGTCCTGGACCAGATGTCTACTCAACACTAGGTTGAGTCTACCCAGGGCAGAGCTAGGTCTATATCATGGTCCTAGACCAGATATCTACCATTCAACATGATGGTCACTCAACATTGGGTTGAGTCTTCACCGTGGTCCCGGACTAGGTGGTCCCATTCTCCTAAGAGAAGGGCTCTTGATGCTGCGCAAAAAACTCAACACATTGGATCCAAGACCTTAGGCATTCTGGAAATGCAATATCAAACCTTCAACTTGAACCTGGGGCCAAAGAATGGAACAAAAGTAACATTAAAAAATATTTAAAAAAAATCAGTCTGCTGTTAAAGGAAAAACAACCATCTAATTTTTTTTTCTATCCATGGAAATTTATTGGAAAATTTTGACAAAAGGAAAGAAAAAAATATTTTCAAAACCCTTTCAAAATCTAACAAAAAATGAAGTTAAGAGGGCTGTTAAAGGAAAAACAGTCCCTCAATCTATCCTTTTTAGCCACAAAAAATGATGAAAAGAGACAAAAAATCATGGGCTTTGGAAGTAAAATGGAAGCCCTAAAACAATCTATGAAAAACAATGCATAAAAATGGGATTTGACTACATACCTAGGATTTGAGATGACCAACACCGTATATAGCTTGCAAGTTGATTTTCCTCCAATTAAAAATCTCTTGATGGTGATGAAATCAGTGATTTGGTCCTCAAGATCTCTTTGTTGATGTTTGCTAGCACTCTCCCTCTCATCCCCCCACAGTTGCAAAGTGAAATGAGAAAAAAAAACCAAAAACACCACTTAAAGGCAACTTCCGGGCACTTGGGGCAAAATTCAGGTCGTGGTGCGATTTTTTTCTCAAAAAATAATGATTTTTAGTAAACTGTGCGATTTTCCATTTTTATTTAAAAATCATGATTTTTACAGGCCGAAAAATCGACACCCAGAAAAAATCGCGATTTTTCCGGTGAAATTTTCAACAATGCTCTGATCTTCCTCTTTAATACTCTGCTCTGAAATAGAATTATTAACTTCTGCATCTCCAAATGTTTCAGAAGGCCCAGAATCTTCACCTAAACTATGTACTGTGTTTTGCTAAGACTTAGTATCTAGGTTTTCAAAGCCAGAATATGACAAGAAATGACTCCAATTTCTGCCAAATTTATTTAATTCTTCAATTATCAACACTTATGAAAGCCTAGTAGAAAAGCCTGTGTTGGCTGTTGGGAAAAGACCTAACCCTAGTCGCCATTTTGGTTAAGCTCTTTAAGAAATAGAAGGGTAGGTTCATTTTAGATATTCTGTCGAAGTGCAGGAGGAAGCTCATGTGGTATAGGTAGACGGTTGCATATGTGCCTTCTCCCGTCATGTACCTTTGAACTATTTTCAACAGATGACGACTGTATTCTTCCTTCATCGATGCCCTAGGAATGACCTTTTGTCATTCTGGATTCTGGAACTCTTTCTTCAGAAAACAATTGCATTCATCAACATTGACACTTTTGGCGGTCTTAAACCAACATTCCCCATCTTGTGGCAATTTCCCTGGTATAGCAATTGACATTTTTGTCACCAGAAAGGTCAGGCACCCTACTGTAGCATTGCTTCCATCAAAGCCCATTGCGAATGCTTGGGCCACTGCCATGTTATGCCCTTGAAGTTTTGTCGCAAAATCGAAACCAACCTGCTCTTTTGAATTTTACCCCAAACTCCCTCTGGTTCATATTGTACGACATTCCCACTTTTGTGTGACAGCATATCTGATATGTCTGAATAGTGCAAGGAAAAACTACACCACTCCTCGTAGTTTCACCATCTAATCATCAAACTGTGAGCAATGGGAGCAGGAAATATTCTGGGGAAATCTATGGCTAACAGTTTTAATTTCCCCACTTTACTGGGTATCATAAAAAACTATGAGTTAATTTGTCATACAGAGCTTGCGGGAAATTTTAGAAGCTTTACCACCATGTAAATTCATTATTACCCATTAACCTTACACCATCTGTTATGATTGAGGATCTTTAGGAACTTGATATGACTGAAAGTCGTCTTGAAATGATTTTTTTGACAAATTCCATAGCATTAGCATGTGGTTTTGTAGCGCTTCCATTGCACTGTTCTGTTGGGCATTGCTTTTCCAAAGGGAAACTCTGTTTTGCTGCTAAGTTTCACTTTTTAAATGCACAACTTATTTGATTAAGTAAATAGACACTTGCAAAAGTTAATGAACATAGCAAACTCTATGCATATTGTGCCATCTTATCATATTTCACTAACTAACACTCAAAATATGAAACAAAAGCACAAAATAAAGCATATTATCTTAGGACAGGTCAACAAGGGTAAAAGGATTTCCTAGGGTAAAAGTTTTGGAAACAGTTATCGTACAAGTCTGAACTTAAAAAAAGTGTAAGACATAAGTTTAACAACTCTAAGTGACTTAGGTACTAACACTGGCTCCATTTGGGGATATCCCTTCCCTATGTGGTGCTAAGAACCTGCAGATTAGTGTCCTTTTACTGTTGCAACAACTCTGTATCCCTGCAATCTGCATTATGCTCTAATATCTATCCTGCTTTTAAAACAAATCACTTTGAATACTGAACACAAACCACTACTGAAAATCAAATTTCAAATTGAAACATTTTGTATCAGTGCCTTTGTTGGGCTTGGAGTCTAATTTCTGTAATTAATTAACTCGCCGGTATTTACAATGGTTTTTAGGCTACCAACAGCCTCAGTAGATAAATAAGTGCATGAGAAAACAACTATTGACAGGGCCTCCAGGAACAACATTGCCTTCAATATTTTCCAAGATGAAAGTATTATTGTTCAAAACTTCTGAAATTCGGAATGGTCCAACCATAGAGTATCAATATTACCATGCTTTGGCTTGTCCTCTCTCTGATATCCCATCTCAAAATCAAATCACCTAGAGAGAAATTGTCTTGTTTTGCCCTCTTATAAAAAATTGCTTTGACCTTCTCTCGGTGCATCTAAGTCCTTTCCATCAAAGATTCTCTTACTTGCTGTGCTTCTATCAACTAATATATCCTTCGCTGAATTGCGTTGGGTTCTTCAACTTCATCTTGCAAGATTTTTAAAACTGCCAAACCTAACAGAACAAGAAAAACTGTATCAGTCCCATACACTAGTTGGAAAGGAGAAGTACCTATAGATTTTTTAGTACTAATCGTATCTGCCCATAGAGCATATTTTAGTCTTTTGTCCCATGTTCTTTTATTTTTCGACAACAATTTTTTGATGCTATTAATGAGATTTTTTTTTTCCGTAGATTTTGCAAAGCCATTACCTTGTGGATAATAGGGTGTGGAGTGCTTAAGAATTGCGTTGTATCTTTCACAGAAGTGTACCATCTTAGTAGACTTAAAGGCAGGAGCGTTATCAATTAGCAATTTGCGTGGGCATATAAATCTTGCAAAAATACATTCCTCCAAGAAATTAATGATTACCTTATTAGTTGCTCTCTTGGTTGGAATAGATTCTACCCATTTGGTGAAGAAATCTGTCGCTGTAAGAATCCATTTATGCCACCCATTGGTTGAGGGATGAATCTTGCCAATAAAATCTAATCCTCACCGTTGGAAAGGGGCATCAATTACAATAGGTTTCAAAGTTAAAGGTAGCAATTTCTGTTTTCCAGCAAACTTTTGACATTCTAAAGAAGCCCCGACTTTGGCAAACATGTCAGAAAACAAGGAGGACCAATAATATCCTGCCCTGAGGATCTTGAAAGCTGTTGTTTTTCATTTTATATATAAATACTAAATTTATATTCAAAAATAAAAAATTAAATATATAATTTATATATATATATATATATTATTAATACATAATACTCGGGTAAAATAATTATGTGCAATACTAACTAATAACTACATATATACATAACCAAATAATAACTTAAGCTACAGATATATGCATAACGTAAGCTACTTCCCTTATGTTATGAGCAATAAAACAAATAACGAAAGGAAAAATAACAAATTAACTCGACGACTGACAATTTAGGCATTGAGCATTATGGGAAGCCCGCCAATTTTAGGGGGCTATGAGCCTTCGAACTTTAATGTCATGGCAAGATTAATAATAGAGTTTTGGACAAGCTTGACTCTTTTGCTTGCGTCTATGCCTTCGCTATCTTCGCTATCCACCTGCTGCTCAAACTCGATAAAATGCTATTGTTTATAGGTGGTCGAGAGCTTGATGCATATGAGAATCAAGCTCTCGATGCATATGAGGCTGACCCTAAAATGCCATGGTAATCATGTTGGAAAACTTACCATGTGCTTATGAGAACTTTTTTAAGACTCTAGAGTCTAAACATCACCTCTACCACTGTTGACTTGAAGTTTGGTGACGTTTGCTATAAGCTCTTATGACAGGACAAATGGAAGAAATGGTTTGTTAGCAATAGTATGACAGAGGGTTGAGAACATGCCTTTGTTCAAGGGCAAAGGTAAATGGGCCAAGAAGAAAGGTCAGGGCAGCAAAGACAATGTCACACGGAGTCAGAAGACCATCAATTTGTTGGGAAATTGGGTAGCCCAACCATGAAAACATACACACATAAGAACACAATATGTCATTCAAATCTTACATTGTATTGATCTAGTATTCTTTCATAATAGAATAAAGTACAATGAGGTCCCAAGAATAGGTGACTGTTACTCTGCATTTGTACCTAGTGCACATTCAGATGTGCCCAGGGAGAGAGAGTCATTTTTTTCGACCAGGAGGGGTGTTATCGAGCAATGGTGGTCATGGATGGGCCCCTTAGGAGTGCTAAGGCTTAATGGCACTGCTGACTACCCTTTGTTGGGGTTTTTAACCTTGGGGTTGGTGTCTGGGGCTCCTAGGGGTTGATCATTGGGCCACATGGCCTTATTTCCTTAAAGGAATATATCCCTCTATATCAGTCTTTCTTGTCTCTTTAAGGAGGGAGTTGAGGGATTTTACAACATTCTAGGTGTTAGATGGGGTATAATGCCCTCCCTCCAGCTCACTCTAGCCTTTCGTTCGGAGTGATTCGCTTATTTGAGCAAGTTTTGGCACCTAGGGGAAAAATACCCCAGGTAGCCTACCTCGAGCCTACATTATGGCTATGTTTTATTAATTATTTGTTTTAATTTTAAGTTGACATTTTATAATTTTAAATTGACATTTTAAAGGCATGGCAGCCTGGATATTTTTGTAAAAAGTGAGTGTGAGATCATATAAGTAGATCTCCTCACTTCATTTTTAAAATAAGACATATGGGATAAAACATTATGCACTTATTCTACCCAACTATGGCTCTTTGAAGTGAGGCACGTCCTCTTAAGGAAGATGTTTTCTGGGTTTCGATGACAAATTCTTAAAGTTTTCTTTGGTTCAATGCTCTTACAGAGGTGATGCTTTGATTTGTTGGCTAAACACTTGCACAAGGAGTGTTTCGAAGGTTTGCTTGATCTCTCTTTGTTAATTGTTGATGAATGATTTATGTTTATGGATGGAATGGTAGCCATTAGGGTTGCATTTGTCTTGGCTAGATCCTTCGTCAACACTTAGTCACCTTGGTTGTAGAAGTATGTTCTAGGGTTAGAACCTTAGGGCTTTAGGGTTAGTCCTAAACCTAGGCTAAGCTTCTCTAGAGGTAGGTTAGTCACTCCTTAGATGCCCTAGGTTAGGGTAGGGTTTTGCTAGGGTTTTGTTCTCTTTGTCCCAAACCTTTCTCTTTTTCAAAACCTAGTTTCTAGGTTAGTTTTAGGTTTGCATTTTGCATCTAAAAACCCTAAAATTTATAAAATTTCATAAAAATCAAAATTTTGGTGAATTTAAATCTACTGAAACTTTCTACTACTAAATTTTCAGGCCCTAAAATTCCGGACACTAAAATTTCATGCCCTAAATTTTTGGTATCGCTAAAATTTTGGGCCATCCCTAAAATTTCAGGCCCTAAAATTATGCGCCCTAAATTTTGGGTTCACCCTAAAAACTCGACCCGAAAATTCCAGGATACGATATTGTCGGGCCCTAAAATCCCGGACGTCCTAAAATCTTGGGCCTAAAATGTCGGCGCCTTTACTTCCACATTTCAGATCTTAGCCTAACTACTGTAAGGGTTGCCCTTATAGTGGTAGCCATCCCCTATACCTTGTCTGCCATACGTTCCCTTTTGCATTGGTTTTCTAAAACCTACACACAAACAAACAATATTGGTTAGTGACTGCTGGTAAGTTGCATGTAAATTGTATTATTAACAGACTTATCAACACATTTTATGCACACTTGGTTTAATAATTATTTACCTTTTAGCTATTACTGCATTTGTGACTTCTATATTCACTCATACTGGTGGTATACTAACACTGCTATACATTTCTGTGAACCAATACTGCTGTCATAAACATTTGCATTAATGACTAATCCATGTTACTTATACTACTGTACTCATGTCCTTTAGATGATTATTTGGTAGTGATAAATTATTTGTACTTTGCTAATACTTGCATATCAATTTTTTTATTTGCACATTGTAATCAATTGGCTAATTATTGGCTTATCCTTGGACGAATGCACTTTCATTATTCATATCATCTTTTGACTCCATTAGGCACTGGTCACTAATTTTACACGTTTGCAAGATATGTTTGTGGTTAAATGTCTTTTGTAGAGTTGTCATTAGGGCTCTCCCCTAGGAGGTTCCGACTTCCGAAAAAGTTTGGAGAAGTGACTAAAGTGACAGTGGTCACTTTCTCCACATATGCTTGGACTGCTATTTCATCCGGTAACAGATGACCATAACAAACATCCTTCAATAGGATTTGTTGTCCAATCGTCTCCATAACTATCTCCTTGAATCTTTCAAGTGATCTGCATGAGATCCTCATCCCTAAATTCTCTCTGTTGCCGCCTAATTCACACTTTAAGGAACAGGAAAGTCACAACCTGCTATGTGTGTCCTTGGGGGCAAGTGAGAGCTGGGGACCACTGTCACCACAGTCCACAACTCCTCCGTTTAGGTAAGATCCCAACAGAGCCAAGGGGGGTAGTCCCTATGGAAGACTAAGTTCCAGATTTATTAATTGATTACAATTAAAAGGATCTTATTAAGGTGTGCAAGGCTAAGACTTTACACTATCTAAGGAATGACAAGCATCATGCAAATGCAAAGATTTCCTTTTAATGACAAGCAAACCTCGAGATAAATGAAGACTAGTGCCTATTAACAAATGGAGTCTAAGGATAAATTATAACTTTACAAATTTACAAATGAAATTGAAATTTAAGTTGATTAACCAACAGTTTAGGTGTTATCCCAATCAAACCAGATTACAATATGGACAAATGAATACTATGAACAATATAAACAATAATGAATGAGCAGTTAACCAGTATTAACAATATCCACAGTTGTAACAGATTGAATGAATGGAACAATTATTAAGCTTTTACCCCCAAAAGGTTGAAACGAAATGAATCAATTGTGTTACACAAGATCTCAGATTACTAAACAATGTGATCACTTAATCAAATGAAATAAAGATGCCACCACAAGATTTTGCGAAAAACTAAAAGGAAAAAAACTTGCAATTAAATAAAATGTGGAAATACTTGCAGTAAAAACCTTGAACAGCAAGGCAAAAATAAATAGCAGTGACTTGTGTTTGTGGGACGTTTTGCAATGTCTCTTGTAAATTTTAATAAATTTTATTAGAGTTGAAATCTTTGATTATGTTTTAGATCCGGTGGTGTGACTACCCCAATCTAGTACTTCTCAAGTCAAAGAGGGAATGCTGGTGTGCTCAACAAAGTGGGAGCAAAGCCCACCCGTAGCTCCCAGGTCAAACCCCAATGCCCCGGTGCTCAACAAGGAGGACGTAAAACGCCTAGAGACCCCCCCTAGAGACCCCCCACGGTCTACTACCCCTTCTAGCTTCCTGAGGTCACTGTTTTTAATTGACAAGAAAAATAGCAAGATGGATGCCTATTAAACTAAGACTTCTCTATCCCCTGTCGTATCTCGCGAGTACCCCGAAGGGTGATAACCGAGTAGAGGAACAGGAAATAGTGAAGTTGTTGTTGGTTAATTTTAGGGGGTAAATTTTAGTCTTGGTGATTAGAATGCAAGGTTTATTTTAAACTGTCAACAAGATCAACCAAGCGGTATCCCTTATGGGAGGTGCTGGTACTTGATCTTGGACTGAAAAATAAAATGTGAAAGATTGTAGCAGAAAAAAAATGTTGTTTTAATTAATTAAGCCCCCACTTCTCCTGCTTTTCATACCCAACTTGAAGTCCCTAAAGGGAGATGACAAGTGGATAGAGGATACACCGGATAGGTGGGTTGTATGATTACTTCTTTGACAGAAAATGAAATTTAAATCTAACTACTTTGAACAAAAAATTAAAAGGAAAAACAACTAACTAAAGTAATGTCCTAACCACACAACAATCTCTGTGACAGAGATGGTGGTTTCTCACAGAGATAGTGGGTAAACAAAAAATAAAACTAGAATGCTTAAGCTAACCTCACAACAATTTCTGTTACAGAGATGGTGGGTAAACGGAAATGAAACTTGCAATATAATGAATTTAAGCAACTAGTGTTCTACTTCCTACTCTACCTCCTAATCTATTTACATATAGATTACAAGTGCCTTATAAACTTTTGTAGAATACCTTAAGAGAAGTTCTTGTTGGGGTTTACAAATATCAGAAAAGAAGAGAGAGAGGTGAGGGTTTGAACCCCTTTTGGAACCGGTTGAAGGTTGAGGTATTTCTGGGCCTATTTGGGCAGCACCTCCCCTTCACCTATGCAAAACCTGTCACAAACCAGCAAGCTTTACTTGCTGAAAATCACAGAAAACTCAAAGAAATTATCAGAAAAAAGTTAGTCCAAAAAATCACTAATTTATGGCAGAAATCTGATTGAAAAAAGTAACTGAAATATGATGTTTAGAGGGTTGAAATGACATATAAATAGCAGATTTACAACCCTATACTAATATATAATGGATGAGGGCCCTAAAACAAGGGTTATATTCACTATATAGTGAATAAAACCCAGTTTCAGGATAGGAAAAGAAAAATGGCCGAATTGAAAATTTGAAAAAAGGAACACTTGGAGGAGCCCTTCTTGGCTTGGAAAACCTGTAAAATAACTTATGAGAGAGTTGCAAATGTAAGCAAAGAGGTGAGTACCCAATAAATCTACCAAAATACTTTTATAAATCTTATTAAAAACTCACAAATGAAAGCAGAAATACTTCTACTTACAAATCCCTCCACAAAATACTTTGTGGAGAGCTATCTAAGCTAATACAAATGCAAATCAAATAAATACAATACAAGTTACCTTGCCACAAGATGCATGAAATGTAGAATGACGGCACAATATTCCTCTAAAGTATTCTTCTATTACAGCCCAACTAGGGCAAGATCCAATACAAAAATGGCAAGAGGCTTGGGCCAAATGCTTGAGAGAATATGAGAGGAGAATGGGAAAAGATTTCAGCAGCATAACAATAGCATGAGAGAAGTTATCAAATGAGGGAGTGAGACCCTCATTATATAGTTGAAGAAGACCCCAACGCCTTGAAGATCAACGGCCAAGATTAGATCTAGATCTAGATTAGATCTCCACCACTAGAGCTAGGTATTTGACTTAATCCAAGTCTTGATCCATGTCTTAACAAATCTACACCCTTAGATCTAGGGTTTGACTAAGGCGCCCCTCTTTAGATTGCTTTGTGTGGGCCCAAAAGTTAGGCGCCAACTTTAGAGGCATTTTTAGGGTGGCCTCCATCTGTGGCGCCCCTCTAAATCCATGTGATGCCCTCCTTCAAGCTTTAGCGCCCTCCTTTTAGCTAGACGTCCTCCAAAAATGGCGCCCTCTATCCAAGCTAGCGCCCCTCTTCAAGCATGGGACGCCTCTATCCATGGTAGCGCTTCCCTTTAGATGGTAGCGCCTTCTCTATTATAGCTAGCGCCCTCACTAAATGGATGTGACGCCTTCATTTCTCCTTAGCGCCCCATTGTGGGCCCTTTCATATGCATGCGCCCCACTCTAGTGAGGGTTTTAGCCTTAGACTTGGCTCCTCTTTTGCTTCAAGATAGATATCTAGCCTTTAGACTTAGGCTATAATACACATTTCACCTTAGATTTAATTTTTCACTTTAATTTTTAAATTTTTCCAATTTTGACTTAGGAAAAATTAAAAATAAACTTGGAAAAATTATATCTTGGCCATGGGGGGGTGGAAAAATTTGAAATAAATTTTCCTAGGCTTAGCAACCACCAAACAAAATTACCATGGCATTATTTGATTTTTTCCTTCAAAATCAAATAATATGAATTTTTGACTTAGGGAAATTAAAAATTTCCTAGGGGAGATAGACCCCTCCTGATCAAAATTGGTCTATCTCTTCAACTCCTTGTCTGAGTGACATGGGACTCGAAGTAGTGGCTTAGGGGGTTTCATAGCAATTTACCTTGCATTCATAGCCCCTATTACAAAATGCCAGTGCTTGAGCAATTACATTATTACATCAAAACTTAGTTAATTAACCACCAAGGGGTGAAATTAATTAACTAGAAAAAATAAATAAAAATACAACAACATAACGAAACTCCGCAAGACTCTATACAAATGTCTAGCATGGTCACGAATAACATTTTGAACCCTTAGCCATCCCATGGACTTGACCATTAGAACGCCCGTCACCACTTTGGAGGATTTTGAGTGAAAAACCAAACCAATTAAAATCGTTTAAACAACAAGATTAATTGGAAAGGGAAAAAACACTCGATGAGGGGACTTCCCTAACAACCAGTTCCATGGTGTGGCATCCATATCATATGACACATACTAGCACATATAATTACATTAATTTTCCCACGCAGGGGAGCGGACATTTCGTTTTACAAAGGGGCAATTGCCCTGCAGAAGTGAAAAAATCCTCAGATTTTTCCAAGGTACAATTTGTACAATTATGTACATCTTCATGTACATGGAGTTGCCACCTAGTCGAAATAGGTGGGCAACACTCTCTTTGTGTCATCTTTGAATCATACATAGAATTTTTATATTATATTAATTTTCACATATTATAATATCACCATTAACTATCATAGGTATGAATTATTCCGTCCTACTTCCCATTAAGGAATACTTGTGGTTCAATCTGGATGTCTTAGTTGTCTTCATCTTTAGTCTTTTGTACTTTGTATCATCGTCAATCTTCTTCATCTTCATCTGTTGATAAGTCTGGATCTTGAGTCAACCATCTGAACTGCTTCACCTTCATATCAAGGGTTTCTTCGACTGACCCTCAACCATTTCATGGGTTTTACTTTGCTTTACCCGCAACCAATTCATCATATTCAGGGTTTTGGATTACCATTAACCATTGCAATATTCCAAGGTTTTGGATTACCTTTAACCTTTACAAGTGGCATTTGGATCACCACGAACCAATACAAGAATATGACACATGATTTGATTTAATCATAGAAGATTCATCTTGTAGAATCCTTTCAACATTGAAGTAACCTTTTTCCATTCTTGCACATCAATCCAACCACATTGTACCTGTATGTGAGGCTTTGATGTTTCTCTGTTTGAACATTTGTGATGATCATGATTAGTCGAACCACAAATACTGCAGGGATGTAAGTTCCAACATTTTGCTTTTACATGACTTGTTCTGCCACAATGATTGCAACATTGCTTTTGCTTCTGCACTTGGTTTGTTGCTTCTGCTTCTGCTCCTAGTTTGTTGTTGCTGCCACTACATATGATGTTTCACCTTTTGTTGTTGTCTCAGTGTTTACAAATTTGATGTCACCATTGCTTGTATCGCCTTCATAACCAAGACCTTCGTTTCTTGGCCCGATACTTATCTCTATGGGCTTCTGGATGCCTTGCCCATTCTTGCCTAGACCTTTGCCATCATAACCCATTTTATTCACGAGTTTTGAACTTATTCCCTTTGTATGCCTTTCAAAACAATCAAGTTCACCATCTTCATTATCAGGTTCATCTTCAAAAATAACAATAGAATCGTCATCCTCAATATGATTTTCATCTTTAGAGATATCACCAGGATCATTTTGCTCAATCTCATAACATGAGAGAGATGCATGCATAATATCATTATCAATCAAATCACTACTATCGCATAACTATCAATCTTTGGAAGCAAATCACTTGTGTCACAAATTGCATCACAGATCACTTTTTCTGGGTTCATTCTTTTTACTTCATGTTCAAGTGCTAACAACACATTTTCCTTTGCCAATAATTCTTGTTGCAATGATTTTATCATTTGATCTTTCTTATCATGAAGTTATAGGATATCATTGACCCATTCCTCCCATGATTCCAACATTTCTTCTAGTTTACTTGTGCCTTCCAAATTCTTTAAAATTTTTGCCACTTATTGAATTGTCTAGTTTATTTTGTTTATGTAGCTTGTCGATTTCATGAAGAGCATAATCAAGGTCCTGTTGAAGAAGTTCAGTTTCATGGTTAGCATTTTGTAGTTGTTTGCCTCCTTTATCCATAACAAAGTGTCAATTTAATCACGCTTGCTTGTAATCACACTTGCTTGTAAAGAAAAAAAACACAGAAAATCAGGTGTCGGGTACAATCGATCAGTCTTTCAAAATATAGTGATTGTGAGGGCATCAGGTACCATCAAACATGCACCCAAAGTTGCACTTCCCAATATTAACTTTGATTACAATAATTTTTTCTCAATAGCTACCACTTACAACTTGCTTACAATAATCTCTTCAAATAGACTTTTGTCGATAATCAGTCTCCTTTCTATTTAAAATACTCTACAAGCTTTTCTTTTAAAGAATGTCTATACCTTAAATATTACAATACTTCGTATTTCATAATAAATAGTGTTCTGAATTTATTTATTTTTAACCAAAAAAATGGTTTTACAAGGGATCAGTATATGACTTCAGAAAAACAAATGAACAAGTGCCCAATAAAAGGTGTTTGTTTTAATTACGAGTCACATGGATCTCAGCTTCATAACCCTTGCAGTTCCATTGTGCTAACAACATCAGCTATCCACTCACAGTCACATCAACCAATATTCATTGTGAAGAAATCTGCTTGTCACCTATCCATGCCGTTGCTTTTCATAAGAGTTCCACCCTGCACATATCGTTGGTCTTCCCTCTTCTTTTTTGTTTGTTTGTTTTCCCACCAGGAATCTGAGGTGAGCACGGAGAGGGCTGCAGAAGGCAGAAGCAAAGCTCTTGGGGCCGAATAATGAGAATCAAGAAAATATTTGTTAGAGCAGAATTCAAAGATTTCCTACTCTTGCTTTGATGCAAGAATCGTTGTGCATTATATTGACACAATTTTGACATGGGCAAGAATGCAAATGTTAATTTTGTACCTAGGAAAGTGTTCCCCTAGGTGACTTTAGCCTTAGTCACTTAAAAGGGGAAATTTAAGTGACCCTTGCATTAAATGACTTAAGTGGAGCATTTAATGTGACTTTAGAGATTAAAGTCTAGTTTGATAAATTTAAATGGGTGAGGGGAATTAAATGGGTGAGAAGTGACTAAAGTGACAGTGGTCACTTTCTCCACATATGCTTGGACTGCTATTTCATCCGGTAACAGATGACCATAACAAACATCCTTCAATAGGATTTGTTGTCCAATCGTCTCCATAACTATCTCCTTGAATCTTTCAAGTGATCTCCATGAGATCCTCTCCCTAAATTCTCTCTTTGTTTCATCTTTGAATCATACGTAGAATTTTTATATTATATTAATTTTCACATATTATAATATCACCATTAACTATCATAGGTATGAATTATTCCGTCCTACTTCCCATTAAGGAATACTTGTGGTTCAATCTGGATGTCTTAGTTGTCTTCATCTTTAGTCTTTTGTACTTTGTATCATCGTCAATCTTCTTCATCTTCATCTGTTGATAAGTCTGGATCTTGAGTCAACCATCTGAACTGCTTCATCTTCATATCAAGGGTTTCTTCGACTGACCCTCAACCATTTCATGGGTTTTACTTTGCTTTACCCGCAACTAATACATCATATTCAGGGTTTTGGATTACCATTAACCATTACAATATTCCAAGGTTTTGGATTACCTTTAACCTTTACAAGTGGCATTTGGATCACCATGAACCAATACAAGAATATGACACATGATTTGATTTAATCATAGAAATAACTCAAGTGTAATACATTGACAACTGTTCCTTTAACATGCGACTCTTTGAACAACCTTAATAACAACTTGACTTTTGAAGACTAACTAACCCATGGACCTTTTTATGTGAGAGATATTGTTGTAGCTTGGAAGATTCATCTTGTAGAATCCTTTCAACATTGAATTAACCTTTTTCCATTCTTGCACATCAATCCAACCACATTGTACCTGTATGTGAGGCTTTGATGTTTCTCTGTTCGAACATTTGTGATGATCATGATTAGTCGAACCACAAATACTGCAGGGATGTAAGTTCCAACATTTTGCTTTTACATGACTTGTTCTGCCACAATGATTGCAACATTGCTTTTGCTTCTGCACTTGGTTTGTTGCTTCTTCTTCTGCTCCTAGTTTGTTGTTGCTGCTACTACATATGATGTTTCACCTTTTGTTGTTGTCTCAGTGTTTACAAATTTGATGTCACCATTGCTTGTATCGCCTTCATAACCAAGACCTTCGTTTCTTGGCCCCTATACTTACCTCTATGGGCTTCTGGATGCCTTGCCCATTCTTGCCTAGACCTTTGCCATCATAACCCATTTTATTCACGAGTTTTGAACTTATTCCCTTTGTATGCCTTTCAAAGCAATCGAGTTCACCATCTTCATTATCAGGTTCATCTTCAAAAATAACAATAGAATCATCATCCTCAATATGATTTTCATCTTTAGAGATATCACCAGGATCATTTTGCTCAATCTCATAACATGAGAGAGATGCATGCATATCATTATCAATCAAATCACTACTATCACATAACTATCAATCTTTGGAAGCAAATCACTTTTTCTGGGTTCACAAATTGCATCACAGATCACTTTTTCTGGGTTCATTCTTTTTACTTCATGTTCAAGTGCTAACAACACATTTTCCTTTGCCAATAATTCTTGTTGCAATGATTTTATCATTTGATCTTTCTTATCATGAAGTTATAGGATATCATTTACCCATTCCTCCCATGATTCCAACATTTCTTCTAGTTTACTTGTGCCTTCCAAATTCTTTAAAATTTTTGCCACTTATTGAATTGTTTAGTTTATTTTGTTTATGTAGCTTGTCGATTTCATGAAGAGCATAATCAAGGTCCTGTTGAAGAAGCTCAGTTTCATGGTTAGCATTTTGTTGTTGTTTGCCTCCTTTATCCATAACAAAGTGTCAATTTAATCACGCTTGCTTGTAATCACACTTGCTTGTAAAGAAAAAAAACACAGAAAATCAGGTGTCGAGTACAATCGATCAGTCTTTCAAAATATAGTGATTGTGAGGGCATCTGGTACCATCAAACATGCACCCAAAGTTGCACTTCCCAATATTAACTTTGATTACAATAATTTTTTCTCAATAGCTACCACTTACAACTTGCTTACAATAATCTCTTCAAATACACTTTTGTCGATAGTCAGTCTCCTTTCTATTTAAAATACTCTACAAGCTTTTCTTTTAAAGAAAGTCTATACCTTAAATATTACAATACTTCGTATTTCATAATAAATAGTGTTCTGAATTTATTTATTTTTAACCAAAAAAATGGTTTTACAAGGGATCAGTATATGACTTCAGAAAAACAAATGAACAAGTGCCCAATAAAAGGTGTTTGTTTTTATTACGAGTCACATGGATCTTAGCTTCATGACCCTTGCAGTTCCATTGTGCTAACAACATCAGCTATCCACTCACAGTCACATCAACCAATATTCATTGTGAAGAAATCTGCTTGTCACCTATCCATGCCGTTGCTTTTCATAAGAGTTCCACCCTGCACATATCGTTGGTCTTCCCTCTTCTTTTTTGTTTGTTTGTTTTCCCACCAGGAATCTGAGGTGAGCACGGAGAGGGCTGCAGAAGGCAGAAGCAAAGCTCTTGGGGCCGAATAATGAGAATCAAGAAAATATTTGTTAGAGAAGAATTCAAAGATTTCGTACCCTTGCTTTGATGCAAGAATCGTTGTGCATTATATTGACACAATTTTGACATGGGCAAGAATGCAAATGTTAATTTTGTACCTAGGAAAGTGTTCCCCTAGGTGACTTTAGCCTTAGTCACTTAAAAGGGGAAATTTAAGTGACCCTTGCATTAAATGACTTAAGTGGAGCATTTAATGTGACTTTAGAGATTAAAGTCTAGTTTGATAAATTTAAATGGGTGAGGGGAATTAATTTTCACGAGAAATAAATAAGAGCATTTATTCTCATCCCTAGATCTAATCTAATCTCAACCATTGGATTAGATAGCTCTTCACCTACCTAGGTTTTAATAAAAAAGCAAGGGAAAGGCATTTCATTATTCATTTTTGAGAGAAGAGTGAACGTCACGAATTTCCAGACTGAAGAGATTTACAGTGGGCACGAATAACTGAGACGACAGTAATAGCTTGGCACAGATTTCGAGGAGTGTACGGCCATTTGTATAGTATGGATTCTGGGCACAGTTTTTGAGGTGGATTTAGGCACAGATTTCAAGGGAGAATACATGCATGTTTCTCAAAGCAACATGCAGATATTTTCTGGCACGCATTTTGAGGCACTATGGCTGCATTTATTACAGTCCATCCAGTATAGTTTTTGAGGCAGTCTGGCACAAAAATTGAGGGCAGCATTTTTACTGTTCTGGCACAGAAATCAAGGGTGATATTTACTGAAATTTTCGGCACATTTTTTGAGTAGAAAAGGCACTGAAATCGAGGCAGGTTATGCACAGAAAACGAGGCAGCCTGCTGGGTTATTTGCATTGGTTGAGATAAGTTGTATTTTGACTGTAAATGACTGTCTGAAATTTTCCTAGAAGAAATAATAAATCTCTTTCTCTCTGACTGGTTTTCCCCTTGAGGGTTTTTCCAGGGCCATTGGCCAAAAATTCCTGAGTACTGTGTGTTGAATGAATGTGCATTTATTTCATTTTTTGCCATGAAAAATTAAGTTACAGCAGTGTTTTTTAAGTCTGAAAATTTATGATTATTTCCAGCCTTTTAATTTTCTAGGTTTGCCAATAAACTGAGATATTTTCACCTATTAAACCGAAGGCTGAATCTGAGCAAAAACTTTCATGATATCAGCGCTGAGTGGGGCAGAAAATTGATTTTTGCAGACAGAAAATTAATTTCCAGAGTTCAGAAATATCTTTTGACAGTTAGTAGATTTTTGTTGAAACTTGTTCTTTGTGAAAAATGACTTGTATCGGACTGAGAATGGAGGATAGGCTTGATGGGGCAGGGAATTTTGTCCCATGGAAGGCCCAGATATTGCTTGTGTTGGAGGAGAATGAATTGTGGGAGGAGGTAGTTAGAAATACTACAGCTAATCCCATTGTGATTCCCGCTTCTATCGATGTGGTAGCATTTGCTGCCTTCAACAAGAAGGATATTAAGGCTAGGAGGATTATCCTAGATGTCGTTAAAGACCTTGTGATTCCCCACATTTCAGGGAAAGATTGTGCACATGAGATGTGGTTTGCCTTAACCGACTTGTTTCAGAGTTCAAATGAGAATAGGAAGATGGTTATGAGGGAGAAGTTGAAGAGTATCAAGATGGTCAAATGAGAGGTTGTGATGACTTATCTTACTAGGATCTCTTACGTGAGTGATGAACTTGCAGCAGTTGGGTTGGTTGTTTCTAGTGGTGAGCTAGTGCGGACAACCTTGAATGGGGTGTCACAACCTTGGGTTGTGTTTGTATAGGGCTTGGTGGCTAGGGAGAACTTACCTTCATGGGACAAGATCTGTGATGATTTTGTTCAGGAGGAGACTCGAAGGGGTCTTTTGCAGTGAAGTGTTTCTACTAGTAGGGAGGATGTGGCCTTGACAACAAAGGGAAAGAAGAAGAACAAGAAGGGTGGAGCCAAGCAGCAGGATGGCCTGAAGAAGGATCTGAGCACTGTAAAGTGCTTTGCCTGTCAAAAGATGGGACACTATGCTGGGCAGTGTCCGAACAAGAAGAAGAAGAAGCGGCATCAGACAACAGCTTCAGCAGAGGTCGATGACTTTGCAACGAGATTTCAGAGTGAGTTTTCTCTGTGCACTAGGCATATTGATAGAGAGAGAGCATCTATTATCACCCGTGTAGATGTTGATAGACAGAGGGAGTTTTCTCTGGTGACAAACCATTCCTACAGTGCATCTACTTCCAGCACTTGGTATATTGATAGTGGAGCCTTGAGTCACATGACAGGTGCTCGTGAGATGTTCTTCGAGCTTTCACAGACAAAGACTGATGTGGAGGTGGTGTTGGGAGATGACTCAACTGTCAGAGCAGTTGGGCGTGGGACCATTACCTTTCAGAGGGAGTCCATGAGTCCCATGGTGTTGAGAGATGTATTCTATGTACCTGGGCTGAAAAAGAACATGATTTCAGTTTCCATGATTGAGGATCAAGGTCTTGGGGTGTCCTTCCTAGATGGACATGTGCATATGTTTCCCAAGACTGCATGACTGTTTACTTCAGTTGCTATTGGAGTTAGATGTGGGAGACTGTACAGGCTCTTATTTCAGCCTCAACATGCCTTGGCACATACCAGTGGCAGTGAGCTTTGGCTTAGGAGGATGGCTCACTTGCATCATCCATTTTTGGGGTTGTTGAGACATATGGTTATAGGTTTACCGGAGTTTAACACAGGGTAGAGTGATGTGTGTAGGTGGTTTGCTTTGGGAAAGTACACCAAGACTGCTTTTCCTAGTAGTGATAGCAGGTCAGCAAGGGTCCTTGACTTGATACATTCAAATTTGTGTGGATCGATGTCATCTGTTTCCTTGAGAGGATATGAGTATTAGGTGACATTCATCGATGATCATTCCAGGAAGACCTGGATCTACTTTCTGAATAGCAAGAAGTCCGAGGAGGTCTTGTAGAGGTTCCAAGAGTTCAAAGCTCTTGTGGAGAACTAGACAAGGAGGAAGATCCGAGTTCTTAGATCGAATAACAGTGTTGAGTATACCTCTTAGGAGTTTGATCGATATTGCAGACAGGAGGGTATCAAGAGGCAGTTGACAGTTCCATATAATCCAGAGCAGAATGGAGTAGCAGAGAGGAAGAACAAGTCTATTGTTGGAGCAGCCAGAGCTATGCTATATGACCAGACACTTCCTTTTTTTCTTTGGGCTTAGGCATGCAACGCAACTGAATATCTTCAGAACAGGAGTCCCCATCGTGCCGTGGGGAACATGACACCTGAGGAGTGATTTTCAGGCAAGAAGCCTGAGGTTAGCCAAATTCAGATATTTGGTAGTTTGACTTACTCTCATGTCCCTTCTGAGAAAAGGACAAAGTTGGAGCCCACTGTAGAGAAGGGCATCTTTGTGGGCTATGACGAGACTTCGAAGGCCTTCCGCATTTACCTTCCTTCTCAGAGGTTTGTTGTTGTGAGAAGGGATGTGAAGTTTGAGGAGGAGCAGGCCTTCAGGAAATCGAGAGAGTTGGAGTAGGGAGAGCAACAGGTTCTTGCACCTTAGGTTGTTACACAGGTAGCATCAGCGCAACAAACATGATCACAGGTTTTCGGAGTTATTGGAACACACAGTGCAGGCACAGGTTCACCAGTTTCAGTGGTTCAGCTGGCAGGGTCTTCGGGGACAAGTTTTGGGTCTCAGATTACAGGTTCACCGTATAGAGGATCAGGATCATGGGGTACACCAGGTGTTGGTACCCCAGCTTCTGGTTCACAGGTTATTGGAGTTTCCACCTCTGATAGTTCTTCAGATGATGACCGACCAATGTGGGAGCAACCTCCAAGGAAGAAGGCACCTAAGTGGTTTCGAGACACCTTGAAGGGAGCTTAGGAGTTTGGGACACCCAGAGAGCCAGTGAGCTCTATTCAGATGCCTGACTGATTGGGCATGCTCTTGATGGCTAGTTTATGTGATTCAGAGCCTTCTACTTTTGAGGAGGCCTCCCAGCATCATGTTTGGCGAGATGTCATGATGGATGAGTACCATTGCATCATGAAGAATGATGTGTGGGAGATAGTTCCAAGACCTGAGGGGAAGTCAGTGGTGACTTCTCGGTGGCTTTATAAGCTAAAGCATGCAGCGAATGGGAGTGTGGAGAAGTACAAGGCCAGATTTGTAGCGCTAGGGTTTTCACAGGTTGAAGGTGTTGATTATGATGAGACCTTTGCGCCTGGTTCTCGGTATACTTCGATCAGGGCATTGATTTCCATTGCAGCGGAAATGGGTTGGAAGATCCCTCAGATGGATGTGAAGACCACATTTCTCAATGGAATCATACAGAAGGAGATTTATGTTGAGCAGCCTCAGGGCTTTAAGATTCATGAGAGAGAGTCTCGTGTTTGCAGGCTGAAGAAAGCCTTGTATGGACTGAAGCAAGCTCCTAGAGTTTGGTACTCTAGGATTGATTCTTACTTGCAGAGGATGGGGTTTCAGAAGAGTGAAGCAAATCCGAATCTCTATTTCATCATGGTTGGAGATGATCCGCTTATTCTTCTGTTATATGTCAATGACTTGTTTATCACAGGGAGAGAGAGACCCATTGCAGCTTGCAAGAAAGATCTTGCTTCAGAGTATGAGATGACAGATATTGGGTTGATGCACTATTTTCTGGGATTGGAGGTTTGGCAGGAGTTTGGACATATTTTCCTGGGACAGGGAAAGTATGCGGTTGATATTCCGAGGAGATTTAGGATGGAGGATTGTAGGCTGATGTCAACACCAATGATCACCAACTGGAAGAAGCTTCATGCTTCTGAGGGAGAATTGGTGGATCCTACATTATACCGTCAGCTCATTGGTTCATTGATGTATCTGGTCAACTCTCGACTAGATTTGTGTTTTGTAGTGAACACTCTTAGTTAGTTCATGGTTGAGCCTAGGAGTGTGCACTGGGTAGCTGCAAAAAACATGTTTTGCGATACCTAACAGGGACAGTGGATTATGGTCTGGACTACAGGAGGTCAGATGGAATCAGATTGGTTGGTTATACAGAGTCAGATTGGGCAGGCAGTGTGGCAAATTGGAAGAGCACTTCCAGATGTTGTTTCAGTTTGGGCTCGGCAGTAGTGTCGTGGTTCAGTCTGAAGCAGAAATTTGTTGCTTTGAGTTTTGTTGAGGCCGAGTATATGGCAGCCAATTAGGCCAGCTGCGAGGCGTTGTGGCTTCGCAAGTTGTTGGTGAATTTATTTGGTCAGGAGCTGAGGCCTACGGTGATCTACTGTGATAATCAGAGTTTCATCTAACTCTCTGAGAATCCAGTATTTCATGACCGTAGTCTTGCAATTCACCATCCTGAATCTCTTTAAGATCTCCACTGCATACTTCCCCTGTCCAATGAAGAAACACCCGTCTCTCTGCCAAACCTCCAAGCCTAGGAAGTAATGCATCAACCCAAGGTCTTTCATCTCAAACTCAACTGCAAGGTTGGACTTGCAGTCGTCAATCAACCTCTCATCTCTTGTAAGAAAGAGATCATCTACATATAAGACTAGTATGAGAGGCACCTCACCTGACAAGAAGTACAGGTGTGGTACGCCTCACGCCGCTGGAATCCCATCTCCCATAATAATAGTCTATCCTTGAGTACCATGCTCAAGGTGCCTGCTTGAGCCCGTAAAGAGCTCTCTACAGTCTGCATACATGCGTCTCCCTCTCCTCCACATCAAACCCCTCTGGTTGGTCAATGAATACCTCGTCCTCTATAACTCCGTTGGAATCCCATCTTGCGTAGATAACTATCTATCCTCAAGTACCATGCTCAAGGTGCCTGCTTGTGCTCGTAAAGAGCTCTCTACAGTTTGCATACATGCGTCTCCCTGTCCTCCACATCAAAACCCTCTGGCTGCTCAATGAATACCTCCTCCTCTATTCCTCTGTTGAGGAAGGCTATCTTGATGTCCATCTGATGGACACGCCAACCCATCTTTGCTACTAATGAGATGATGGTCCGAATGGAAAAATACTTGGCAACAGGGGTGAAGGTCTCCTTATAGTCAATACCCTCCTTCTATGAAAACCCTTTTGCCACGAAGTGATCCTTGTTCTTCTCCACTCTTCCGCCTGCTGCATGCTTTACCTTATAGATCCATTTGGATCCCACCACCTTTTTACCTTGTGGCCTCGACACAACCTCCCATACCTGATTCTTCATGATTAAGTCATACTCCTCAACCATGGCTTCCTGCCACACATCATGTTATGCAGCCTCCTCGAAACTGGAAGGTTTGGAGATGATCAACTCCATCATCAATGCCATATAACTAAGTCTCTTTGGTGGTTTGGTTCGCCTCATGGAGCTCTGCGGAGGATTCACCTACCTGGAATCCCGAACTATGGACCTAAACCACTTAGGCCTTGGCCTAGTGTCTACCTCTTGCGGTTGTTGGATATCTGTCTCTTATTGTGGCTCATCCTTGAAGTCAATCACTGAAAGATCCTATCCACTTGGCTCCCTCTGACTCTCAGAACCTATGCTTTGTGTCTATACTTGTACCTCTGGCTCCTCCAACTTGACCCCCGAGTCTTGTGTTGTCTGCTCTTGTGCTGGTAAGTCCATAGATCTCCGCAAGGCCCTGTACTCATTAAACTGGACATCCCAACTCACAATGATCCTATTGTGAGCAGGAATATAAACTTTGTACGCCTTCGAAGTCTTGTTGTAACCAACAAGTAACCCCTTCTCTCCATAAGGGTCCAACTTCTTCCTAGTGTCAGCATGAATGTGACAATAAAAGACACTACCAAATATGCGCAAGTGGCTCACATCTGGTCTAGTGCCTGTGAAGACCAAGGTTACAAAAACCGAACCGGCCGACCCTGAAAACCGGACCTGGACCGGAACCGGACCAAAACTGGGGAAAAAACCGGATCACAAAACTGGTCCACCAAAATACAAAAACTACTTAAGTTTTGAAAAATTATATATATATTCATGTGCAACCATGTGAATCCAAACTATTTTACACAAATTTGTAAAAGTGCTCTTGCTATATGCCATATTGAGCATATTTCACTAGAACATTCCCCACTCAACTCACTTTTAAATTAAAAAATACCTTGTTAAGTGTTGTTGTACAGTTATGTAAGAAACCAGTCAAAACCGGCTGGTTCTGTATGAAACCGGTCAAAACCGGTTTGAGACACCAGTTTGACCCGGTGAGGCTCCAAAACCGGTCGAACTAGCCGGTTTTACCAGTTTCGGTCCGGTTTTTGTAACACTGGTGAAGACCTCCTCGGGTGTCTTCCTCCTCAAAGTTGTGTGGGGACACCTGTTCTGAATGTATACCACAATCTTGTATGCCTCGACCCAAAGGAATAGTGGTAACCCTTGATCAAATAGCATGGCCTTTGCTGCTCTTACCATTGTCCTGTACTTTCTCTCCACCACTCCATTCTGCTGCAGGGTATGAGGCACGATGTGCTCCATCTTGATCCCCTCTGCCGAGCAGTACTCCCGGAACTCATTGAAGGTGCACTCTTCCCCATTATCCGTCCTCAATACTCAGATCTTCCTCCTTGTCTAGTTTTCAATGAGAGTCTTGAACCTCTAAACCGATCAAAGACCTTTGACTTGGCCTTTAGGAAATAGATCCAGGTTTTCTTGGAATAGTCGTCAATGAAAGTGATGCAGTAACTGTAGCCACTGAAAGATTGGACACTCATAGGTCTGCAAACATCCGAATGCACTAAGTCTAAGGTCCCCTTAGACTTGTGCTCACTCTGTGGGAAAGGTCTCCTGATGTTCTTCTGCAACACACAACCCTTGCAGTGGTTATGCTTCTCCTCCTGTACTTGAGGAACTCCAATGACGACCTGTCTCAAATGCCTCAGCTATTCATGGTGGAAGTGTGCCATCCTCCTATGCCACAAATCACCCTGACTGTTGCTGCTGCTGACTCTAAGTGTGGTCTGTACACCTTCCTAGTCCAGATCCTAATCACCCGATCCAAACTCCTATCCGACCCGTTGGGGCTGATGTGCAACCTATGGTCTGGAAATTTCAGTTGAAATCCCTTGTCCTCTAAGGTGGAAACGGATATGAGGTTCTTAGTCAATCCCAAAACATACAATACATCAACAAACTTGAGGGGTTTTCTAGACTCCCTTTGAATTGAAACAATGCCAACTCCCTGCGCCTGATACTGTGCATCATCACCCAACTCTATGTTGAGATTTAATCCACCCTCCTGCAAGTCCTTGAAGAACCTCTTTTGTCCTGTCATATGAGAAGATGCTCGATTATCCACATACCAAACCCTGTTGCCTGTGGTGCTTGCCATTCAAGCAATTAAGCAAAAATCTTCATCGAAGTTTTTGTTGAATTCCTCCACCTCTGCAGATCCGACCATTTGGGTATTGTTCTTCTTCTTCTTGTCTGGGCACTAGGAGGAAAAGTGTCCTTGCTTGTTGCAGATAAAACACTTGACCTTTGACATGTCAAGGTTCTTCTTACCACCCTTCTTTTTCTTTGCCTTAACCTTATTCTTCCCTATCAGGGATAGAACCTCTTCATCCACAATCTGTGGGGCATTGTTGGATGGACCTGATCCTTGACCCATGCAGGTCTCCTCCTGCACAAAATCATCCCACAACCTTTGCCAATTAGGGAGCTTCTCCCTAGCCACAACACCTTTGATAAAGGTGTCCCATGGCTTAGAAAATCCATTGAGGGCTATCTGAACTAGCTCCTCATCCTCAGTCTTAGAACCAACTCCTCCAAGCTCGTCTCTGATTTGTGTGAGCCTTGTGAGATAAGGCACCACTCCTCTACCCTTGGCCATCTTGGTACTGTGCATCCTCTCTTGCAACACCATTTTTTGGTTTTTGTTCTTGCTATGGTACAAACTTTCCAAGGCCTTCCACATCTCTGTTGCGTTCTTCTTCTTGGAAAGATGAGGGACTATGTGGTCCTTCACTCCATCCAAGATGATCAACATGGCTCTGGAATCTATCTTCTTCCAAGTTACCAACTCTGTCGGATCAGTGGGCGCAACCTTCGTGGAGTTAGTGTGCTCCTCTGCATCACTAACATCGAGGATCCTTGTGATCTTTTCTTTCCATGTAGGAAAGTTTTGAGCCCCCTAGAGTTTATTCTCGACTCTCAACTGCACGACCATACATAAGTGTACTTGTCAAACCCTAGGTTTGAACTCTAGGCTTGTGTCTTCAATAGATCTTCCTGTGATCTATCAGTGCCGATGCTAGTTTCTTAGATTTAGCTTAACTAAGCTCTGATACCATGTAAATTTTCCTTTAAAATCTAAACTAGGGCTAAACAGTATATTTAATTTGTTATTGAAAAATCACACATGAATTTCTGTTACTACTATTGCAATGGAAAGTAAATACTGAGAAACATCCACTACATTAGATAAATATAGACATAGTATTTTGGGTATGGAAACCCCCGGATAAAACCCAAGATGGGAAAACCAGTGCAACAGTTAGATATGAAATTTATATTAAGATGTGGAACAATTACAATCAACAGATAAATTCACCCAACCCCAAATAGAACCTTGCAAGCACACTAGACAAACCCAACAACCTAGCACGACCCTTGTGCGGCTGTACGACCCCTGCGTCAGCAATACGACCTCCTCCGCGCAGCTATACAGATCCGTATGTTGCTGGCGTCAGCTTGTACGGATTTCGTACGGTTGTACGCTTGCCCCTGTCGAATAGTATGACTACCCTCTGCGTGAAGCTCGGTGACTCTGTCGGGGAGTGCTCCTTCGTCTTGTCAACAAATTTCTTCGTCTGACTTCTCCCTGTATCTCTCCTGTGTGTGTGTTGTGTCTTTTCCACCAAATCTCCTTTTAACTCATTGGCTAAGTAAAAACCCTAACCCTCACTATGGATCAATGGATGTTATACTCCGGTGAGATCAATGGCCAAGATTAGATTAGCCATCACTTAAGTTTATTTCACTTTTCACTTTATAAAAGTGATTCCATTAAGTGAAAATCAAATTAGAATTATTAATGTATTTTCCTAAGTCCAAACATAGGAAAATCACATTAAATGCATTTGGTTCTTGTTTGATGTCTTACTAGCATGCAAGGACACATGCAATGCTAGAAGACCTTCCTTGTTGCCACTTTCTAGCAGCCTCACTATTTAGATGGGCCTGCAGCTTACTCTTTGATATCTCTTTTGGAAATTACAACTTAGAGTTTATATTGAATTTCTGCATTATATCTTTTAAGAAAAAAATAAATAATAAGAGGATGGAGATGACAAAATACCCGTGCCACAAGTGTCTAGATTCCTATGATACGAGAAGAGGCTAGCCAAAAAAATCGCTGTGCGAATCGTTTCTTCAGTTATTCAATAAGACATCTTGTTAACCAACGGATTTTCTCAAATTTCATTACAATGCCTTTGTATGCTGTTGCAGGATGGACTCGTTCGAACCAGTGCTCAATGCCTCAACAACTACAACGAACTCTCTTTAGTTACTAGTAAATACAAGAATCTGTCCTCAGTGATTCCAAACAAAGGTGCGAATTTACGTTCATCCCAACAATCTCAACAGATTACTAACCATTCTCTGATACCATATGTTGGGACAATGGGAAGCCTGCCATGAAAACATACACACATAAGAACACAAGATGCCATTCTCATTCATCAATTGTCACTACTGTTGTGAGGCAGGCCATATGAAGAAGTTTTGTAGAAGGTTAGCTGAATAGAAAACTAACCAGGGAGGGAGAAGGTTTCTATTGCAGAACATATAAAGGAGTCAACCTTCCATGCATTCATGGCTAAGTAGCTAGCAAATAACCCTAGGTCATCTGCTTGCTACATCAACTCAAGTGCATCTTGCCATTTCACCAACAAATAGGATTGGTTCACGGAGTACAATCCTAGTGTCTCTAAAGATTCTGCGATCGTCGGTGGTGGTGAATAGTAAATAGTCATTGGGAAAGGATGGTGGTGAAGTAGAAGATCCCCTAAGAAGGATGGTTGGGGAGGAAGCCCAAAGTCAACAATCTTAAGTTTGTTGGTTCTATTGCATATGCCTGGATTCTAGATGAGAGAACCAAGCGAGAACCTAAGAGCAAGAAATTGATCGTTTCAAGGTACATTGTCATTCATAAAGCCTAGAAGTTGATTGATGTGGAAACCAACCAGGTAAGCTTTAAAAGAGATGTTGTAGTTGATGAGGAAGTTGAACCATTCCATTCCTCTTCTTCAAAGTTCACAAATACCATGGAGCCACCCAACATCACTCAAGATTTAGGTGTTCAATTTTTGAGGATTATGAGGATGAGGATGAGGATGATTAGGCCCTAGTTTTCATGTTATCAATTTATATTTATTCATTAGTAGTAGTACTATGCTTATTTTTTGGGTTGTAGGGGCCATTTAGAGCCTCTTCGTTGATGTATCTTGGTTCATAACTTCAGTAATGTATTGCTCTCAGTGCTATTTTGGTTATTTGCACTTGTACGTGCGGTATTTATGAGAAACTTTGCATATTTGTGTATTAATGGTTTGGATTCATGTGTATGCACATGAGTATATATGTTTTTTTACAAAATATGAATATTTTATGTGTTTTTTAGTCTACCGGTTATTTCCTCGGTTTTTTTTCGGTTCCGGTCCGGTTCACATTTTGGGCTCTGTTGGTTCGATGACTAGTCCGGTTTAGATAACATTGGGTGGCACAAGACCATAAGAGATCTTTGAGCACCAGAAATGATCAAGGGACAATCATTGTGAGGAAAGAGAACGAAAACCCAACGTAGTCAACTTTTCTCTTATGGACAATGTTTAGGAATTGTTCGAGTCATAGCTGTTTGATGAAGCTAAAGGGAGACCTAAATGGGAGAAAGCCATGATTGTTGAACATGAAAGTTTTATGAAAAATTAGACTTGGTATCTCACAACACTTCCACCAAGGAAGAAACACATTGGCAACAAATGGGTGTACAATATTAAGTACAAGGCAGATGGCACACTTGACAAGTAAAAGGTGCGGTTGGTAGCTAAAGGGTTCTCTTAGCAAGAGGCATCGGTTATGAGGATACATTTGCTCCTACAACGAAGATGAGGACCATCCAACTTGTTCTAGCCATGGTAGCACGGTGTGATTGGAAGGTCCATCAGATGGACATGAAGAGTGCTTTCCTCAACATAGATTTGGAGGAAAAGGTCTATATGTATCAGTCATAGAGGTTTGAAGTTTTAGGGAAGGAGCACTTTGTTTGCATATTAAAGAAAGCTCTATATGTCCTGAAGCAAGCAACCAAGGCATGGTACATCAAGAATGACAAGTACTCAAGTGAGTAGGGGTTTCATCAAAGTTATTAAGAAGCCAACCTATACATAAAATGTAGTGGTAATGATATCATCATACTAGTCATTTATGTAGATTGCATCAATATTACGGGTAATGAGGCAAACATGATTGAATGGATAAAATCAAACATGAGTAAAGCTTTTGACATGTCTAATCTAGTCCTCCTATATTCTTGTATAGGTGTAGAAGTTTGGAAAATAGGTAGTATCTTTTTTAAATATGCGATGAGTTTGCTTGACAAGTTTAGAAAGATAGATTACAAGATCTCGTCTACACCGATGGATAAAGGCTTGAGACTTTCAACCAAGATTGACTTTGAGGCAATCAATGGGTCAGTTTATAGGAAGCTAGTGGATAGCTTGATACATCTTGCAAACACTAGGCTTGGTTTGAACCATGTTGTGAGCTTCAGTTCTAGATACATGACAACACCAAAAGCAGAGCATTGGAATACAGTGAAGAGGGTGTTGAGATATGTGAAAGGGATGCTTGACTCTGGCATTCTGTATAGTAGAACCAAAGATCCTATGTTGTGTGGATATTCAGATTTAAATTGGGTAGGTTGTGTAGATGACATAAAATTTGCCTTTGAATATGTATTCAACCTTTGCACAAGTGCAATCACATGGACCAACAAGAAGTAGCAGGTAATAGCCCTTTCATTAATAGAAGCAGAATATTGATGAGTAGCAAAAGCAACATGTCAAGTAGTTTGGCCTAGGAGGATGCTTTCGAATATGAAGATGCCACAAACAAAGTCAACACCCCTACTCTGCGACAATTAGCGGGTGCTCAAACTAGCTAAGAATCCAATTTTCCATGAGCATACTGAGCATGTTGAGATACATTGCCACTTCATTAGACAACTTGTAGAGGATGGAGCTGTTAGCTGCAGTACTTTCCCACATAGGACCAAGCTGTAGAAGTTTTCTCCAAGCCTTTGGGTTCTAGAAAGCATGTAGAATTTATGCTTAAACTTGCTGTGATGTCCTCTTCTAATTAAAGCACCAAAGACACCTGTTAACCTATTTAATTGCCATAGGTTCGAGCGGGTATTAATAAAAAAGGGAATTGACTGAGGACTAATAGTATTGATGTTGAAAAGTTAACTCTGAAGGTCCTCCCATGTTTTCGTTGTGGGTGTGATGAGAGGACCATAAACTTTTGTCCTTATGTATTTATGTAACAAAGTGACGTTTATGTAAATAAAGTGAATGTGTTTTTATACTTAAATGATGTATTCAATAATTCAAGTGTTTAATCATTAAAAAGTGAGTTATGATGTAGACCCTTGATTTTGTAAATGAATATCAACCCTAGATTAGGTAGTTGATAAAGGTGGTTACAAAAGTTACGTATAAAACAAAGAGAGAGGACAAATGAAGATAACTCACCATCAATGAAGAGAGAGAAAGAAGTTTGAGACGAAAGAGAGAGAAATATCCTGGCGCAATTCCCAATGCACTCAACAGAAGGTACAAACACATTTATTGCAGCCTCAGTGATTCGTATAGCACGTGTGAGCATAGTTTTCGAGGCAACATTGTATAGCAGGTAGAAAGTGCATTTATTGCAGGCTGGCACGAATCTCGAGGCAACATAAATCAGCAGGAAGTACAGCCTGCACCACAGCTGTGACAAAGGTGTAGTTTCGTACAATGCACATGTGAGGCCGTACAGTGACCGTACAACATATTGTTGGCACAAATTTTGAGGTAACTTGCTGAAAGTGATTTTTGGGAATTTTTGCCTATAGGGGTCCAAAGAATAATTTTTCAAAGTGTTGTTGAAAAATTTCTGAGTTTTCTTCTTTAATGACAAAATCTTCTTTCTAGAGTTTTCCCCGGTCATTAGACCAAAAATATTGTCTTCATCTGCTTAAAGATTGTTTCAATATTTGACATAATTTTTTGAAGTACATTTCAGAAGTGTGGTTTTACTTTCCAAAATTTAAGTTTAAACCCTAGGTTCTGTAAATGTTTGACAAAATGTATAAATGAGCAAATTCATTTTTTAAGTCAGATTTTCTTCATGGTATCAAAGCTGATGGTATTAGATCACAGTTTAACAGAGTCATACTGAAAAAGAAGCTTAGCAGGTAGCTTATTTCCCATTCTCTGCACCATTTTATAGCTTGTTCCTGATTCTTGCTTTTCTCTTCCCAATAATCAAATTCAATCTCTGCATTTATCAGTTTCGTTCTCATGTGGTTAATATGAGCTTCCAGATAGCCGTGCTTAATGTTATTGGACAACTGATCCCTTGCATAACACTCTTGCCATGTTTTCTGCCTTTTCGGTAGGTTCTGAGTAACTGTATCTCTGTTTCCCTTCAATTCATCTTGACTTTTCCTAGTCATTTTCTCATTTATATCCTTGCTACCTTTATCTTGTTCCATTGCTTGAAAAACAGTAAAAAAGGAAGCTGAAAACAGAATTTTCCAAAATTAAATTTGAATAGAATCTGAGTCAGAATGACCAGCTATATCCTCAATACCCCAGTCAATATCGACACTACAGAAGAGAACCTCTAAAAGCAGTGAACTAACACTTCCAAGGTTACAATCTTTGGATCCAAACTGAGACAACCCTTCCAGCTCTTGGTGAACCTCTTCAAATTGAATAGGTTAAACTTCAACCCATTCAGAGAAGATTTCACATTGTGTAGTTCTTAGGAGAATTTCAACTATTAACCTGATAAATGTATTTTATATATTAAATGTTAAATATAGATTTATAATGTACTTAATATAAATGTATTTAATGTTATTCATTATGTGATAGACAGAACATAAAAATATATGTGATAGGTGGATATTTTATAGGATATTAGTATTTTGAAAATACGTATGTAGGCAAACCTAATGACGAATCTCATCCAAACCTTATTGGAAAATTTGAATTCGAATCTAACTTCAAAGATACTGAACCTGAACCATGTGACATAGCCTGCATTTATGATTTGCTAGTGTAGATTTTTCACAAGTTTTCAGCCACCGGTTTCAAAGTAAAATTTAACTCTGTTTATGACAATCTCAGAAAATAAAAGTGCTGGAAATAAACATGAAATTTTCAGACTCTAAAACACTGCTGAAACTACAATTTCTCACTGACAGAATAAATATCAGCACGCCATTCAAACACAGTACTCAGAATTTTTGGCCGATGGCCCTGGAAAAACCCACAAGGGGAAAACCAGTCAGAGAGAGAGAGAGAGTTTATTATTTCTTCAGGATAAGAATCAGACATTAAATTACAGTAAAAAATCCAACTTATCTCAACCCAGAAAATTGACCAGCAAGCTGTCTCGGTTTCCGTGCAAGGCTGTCTCGATTTCTGTGCAATTTTTCCTCTTGAAAAATGTGTCTAAATGAACCCTTAAATCTGACCTCGAACTCTGTGCCAGACTGCCTCGAAATTTGTGCTGTACGGTCTGCAATAAATGCAGCTGTACAGCCCTCGATTTCTGTGCCACAAACCACATGTGCTGCCTTGGAAATCGTGCCTGAAGTTCACCTCAAAATTCGTGCAGAAAGGTACAGCCCATACAGACTGTACGGACCTCGTTTTTTGTGCTGTGCGGCATGTGTATGGCCTCGAAATAAGTGCAAAGTACACAGCAATAAATGCTGTTCTCTTCGATAAATGTTCCTTGCAATTTTCTCGATATTCGTGCCCACAAGCTGAACTGTGTATGGCTGCCTCGATTTGTGTGCCAAATCTGCACCCTTCCTCGATATTTGTGCCCACTGTGTTTTCTCCAGCAGGCTGCCTCGATATGCAAGCCTACTCTCTCCTCAGCTCTCTTCTCTTCAATCTCATCAACAAGAATGAATGCATTTTTGCCTTTTCCTTGCTTTTTGCTTCTCAACCCTAGGTAGGTGAAGTGGCATCTAATCCAATGGCTAAGAATGGATTAAATGGACGGTTGAAATTAAATGTTCATAATTTATTTCTAAAATATTAATTTCATTCACCCACTTAAATTGATCAAAAACTGACTTTAATGCTCTAAAGTCAAATTAAATGTCACTTAAGTCATTTAATGCAAGGTTGACTTTATTTCCCTTCACTAAGTGACTAAGGCTAAAGTCACTTAGGGGAACACTTCCCTAGGTATAAAATTAACAACTAGTTCGAGAGGTCAAGTATGAGGTTTAATACTATTGTTCTACTTCTTTGCAGAATTAGGCTGCTAAAAGTAAAAACCAAATTCTAGTGGGTATCCCTGATGGCTGTATGATATAAAGTCCCAAATGCAGGATGTCCTTCCTCACAATCTTTTTTCACACCATATTCAATTCGTTCTCAGACCTGCCCCACGCTCCCCACCCTCACTTTCACATTCCTACATGGATAATGCCGCTTCCCCAATTTTATTTATCTCAGGTTTTGAGTTCCATATTGGTTCTCTTCAGTCTAAAGGGTTTGGCTTTATTAGAATAATTGATGTGTGTTCATGTCTCGTCTGCTATGTCAAGATTTGGTGGAGGCAGTTGTAGGCTATTGCTCTGTGATGTCATTATTTGGTTGAGGCAGTTGTAGGATGAACTAAAATACATGTATAGGCTTATAAGCTTTTGTCTATCTCTACAATATTACCACTGCTATGCTAATATTTACTATCTAGGTGTCTGAAAAACTGAGTCCAAATTATGTTATTTTAGATAAGAGCTTTACTTTTTTCATCCTTTCTTGTGCTTTGGATTTAGGAATGAGATTTGATAGAGATGATGTATGTTATTGTAGGGAGAGTATTCAGGAAAGTGGATCTGGATGAGCCCATAAGATATGCTGCTGGTGATCCTATTGAATCTTGGCTTCACAAATTGCTTTGTTTAGATGCTGCAAATTATATTCCGAACATTGACGGCAGGTGTGAATATAAGTTTCTATATTTTAATATTAGAAGCTATTACAAATCGCACACATGCCATGGTAGTACAGTGCAGATTGGATTGGATATTGTACTTATTTGTTTTCCATGTGTAGACTTCCACACCCAAGTGAATGCCAGCTTTACTATGTCAACCGTGACACTCTTTTTTCTTATCACAAAGCCAGTGAAATATTTTTGCAGGTGAGTTATGTCAGTTTTGTGTTAAGAGCTTTATTCAAAAATTTACGTGTCATTTTAGAGGCATTTGATGGCATGGACCTAACATGTCTTCCTGGATTGTTGCAGCGGATGATGGCACTTTATGTAGCTTCCCACTATAAAAATTCTCCAAATGATTTGCAGTTAATGTCAGATGCTCCTGCACATCACCTTTTTGTGCTTCTTGGTAAGTGTTAGTCATTATTGCTCTTATATACTGTAATACTTTCTTGGTTAAGATCTCATTATGCTTTATTGGCAGGCCCTGTGGATGAGACAGAAAACCGTCTACCAGACATACTGTGTGTTATTCAGGTTCTGAAGATCTATCCAATTTTGAATTGATTTTGAATATGACTCTTTTTGTTGATATGAGCTTTGAGTTGCTATTTGAAAATAAATGAATAACAAATGATCAAACCTTCAAAAGTTCAGTATTAAATTCAGCATGTACTCTTTTTTCCATGAAAAAAACATTATATTTGTTACTTCAAGATGAAATTAAAATATACATCACTGAGCCTCATAGCTCTTTTGCAAGATTTGAAATTGTCTGCTAGCCTAAACTGAAGCAACATAATGCAATCTTCCTCAAACGTATCCATATAATAGCAAAAATGTCCACAGACTATCATGGAGCATTTTACAAAGAGACAGCACAGACCCTTAACATCACTTGATTCATCCCAGCACGCTGACTATAAAATGGATAGAGATACTTTTGGATAGGCCTGGCCACCCATGAATTCTCAATACACCAGATTACCTTCCTGCAAAATAGGAGCGTCCTTCAAGAGAAAGTCAGCTTTCTTATTAAATTTCCTGAAGATATGCAAGAAAGTGATGATATCAAAACGGGATTTGACATCCAGAAGTCTGTTCATAATAGCGATTACAGCTAAGACATTGTTTTATTGCACAAATCCATCAGCAGCTTGAGGTCACTCAGCACCTGCAAGTCCCTGAAACCTTGGTCAGCAGTGAATTTCATCAAAACTCAAAGTGCAAAAAATCTGCTCTGTGATTCGTTCAATGCCCAGCACCATATTTGATGGAGAAAAGATCATTATCAATAAAAGGAACTGCTTGTGCTCCACATGAACCTGAAGTTCCTTGGCACGCACCTTCAAAAAATCCCCAATATTTTTAGAAGTTAATGACGTTCTCTTTGAGGATCCTGGCTGTATTCATTATAGAAGTTTTCCAACCTTCTGTATAGGAGAATCTTATCATGTGTGATACCAAATGAGTAGTTATGGCATTCCCTTGAAAAACTATCTTGTTTCTACACACCCATATGTTGATTTTTCTGAAAAATACCCATGCAAGGGTTGCCTTGGTGATGAGACACCACCTTTCATAAGGTACTTCTTCATTTACCTTTTCATTTAATTATTCAATTAATTTATCAATATTATTAATATTTATTAATGCTTATATAGAACATATTTTGTTCATTACGTTAACCCTCATTTTGTAATGAGTTGCATGATTGAGCTCTAAGGATACTGTAACCATTTTCCATCAAGAAAACATGGGGAATCCGTTGTTTTCATTGCCATCTTCTGAGCAATTGCGGACTGGGATTTACTTGGATTTACCATATCATTGTATTTTAGTATCAATGTTTGATGTATCACATGACATCTTATACATCTAATATATCAGTTTTAAGTTTATATTTATTTAACAATGTGTTTGTTTGATGTTGTCGTTGCTTTAAATATTGAAAAAATTGAAAAAAATGGTTATTTTTGTATTTATTTAAAGTTTTCTGATAATTTTCGATATTTTCCCTGAAATTGCTGATGAGTTATATTGCAGACCCTTGGCAATAAATTTGCTAACAAGATAAATGTAACACTGCCTTAGTCTTAGGCAGCTTTGTCTTTACTGTTTCCCTTTTGTACTATAAAATGGATGAAATTGAATAATTTCCCTATATTGCAGGTTTGCTTAGAGGGACAAATATCAAAGGATTCAGTGTTAAAAAGTCTGAGTGATGGGTACCAACCTTCTGGAGATCAAATGCCATGGAAGATTTCAGAACAGTTCCAGGATACGAATTTCCCAAGTCTTTCAGGGGCTCGAATTGTTCGTATAGCTGTTCACCCAAATGTCATTAGGGTATTCTTAATAACTCCCATCCATCTGGAGTTTGATTTCTCAGTAATGGAATGCATTTCCCGTCTTGTAACCAAGGTCTTCTATTGTCTAATCGTTTCTTTTTTTTCAAAAGGCTGGGTATGGATCAATTGCTGTGGATCTGCTCACAAGGTATGTTTCTTTTAGACCTTTTTAAATGCCTATGCTCTTTTAAAATTTTATGAGTTATGTTTTTATTTCATATTATCTTGTTTTAAGTGAAGAAAATAAATGGAAAAGAAATAAAATGCTCTGGGGGGGTGAACTTTCAATAGAGTCACTAATTAGTAAGCATTATTCACTTCCTCTTGGATTTCAACGAGTCTCTTTGAATTAAATAAGTAATTAGAAATGAGAATGCTTAAGCTTTTCTATTTTGTAACTTGCAAGCAATAGTCTTGCATGATCAATTACAGTATTAATCGGGCATTCGATTTAGTGATCATTACGGTTAGTGTTGAAGCTTTTGCCAATAGTTTTGTTGATAACAATGTTTTGATTAATATATATGTGGCTCATTTTGACAACCTATTTTGATGACTATAGGGTTGTATTGTTTATATATAATTTTTTCCTACGGAAAAATTGTGAACTTTTATATCAACATGAAAAAAATTACAACTCTGATGTTCAGCCTCAGCAAAAAACTAGTGTTAGATCCACAGATATCAAACATTCCTAAAATGTCCATGAGCATAAGTTGCGATTACATACGTTTTTCCATAATTCTAATCAGAAAAAATCGGGCTTTAATGCCATTCATTATCAACTTTGGAAGTTGAAAGTTGAA
>LPNX010537364.1:125673-144533 GCA_001517045.1 Pseudotsuga menziesii | reverse complement strand
ATGTTGAGTACTCTATAGATATGTGCATATGAAATGACTGAGAAAAAGACTTTCAGGGCCTTTACCTGTTCTAACAAAGGTCTCAAGATAAGGTTCTGCATCTCAATGGCTCCACTTGCCCAATCAATAACCAGTTTGGAGTCCCCCAGCACTTGGTCGTGAGTAATGCCTCTATCCTTCGCCATTCTCAACAGAATTACTAATTCTCTGTTCAGAAGTATTATTTGTGCCTTCCCCTAAACTTGCACTAATAGAAATTTAATGTGTATCTGTAGGGTATATCAATGCAGCTACACATGAACCAGGCTTGCCTATGCACCATCGAAAAATGCGATTCTAGGACTTGTCTACATCCAGTGCTCCTACCTTTTTGTTATTTTAAGCTTTGGAACCTGCTTCAATCCTTCAAAAGGAATCTTCATTGGATGCACTTGAAAATGAGGGGATTACTTGCTAAAAAGTTCAAACATACTTGCAGTCCTAGCTAACCATATATCCTAGGATACTATTAGAGGGATGAATTTGTACTGTTTAGTGGTCTGTTTTCAAACCATTTGTTCATGCATGTAGTAAAGTGTCCTCATTCCACTTGCTCTTATTTTCTATCAGAACCAGGATAGATCCCCATACTTCTACTGGGATTGATTGTGGTTGAACTGATGATTTGTTGTGGTAGCATTTGAAAAGGTATTTGAGGATTTTATATGGATCTGTAACATTACCTGTACACTCACACAGTTCTATTTATTTGTGTGGATTGATTGGTTTCTGTTGCAATTGTTGGTGCACTGTTTTGTTGCACATTCTTGTTGGTATGTTAGCATGTTTTGCATGCAGGGAAACTTTGATTGGAGGCCTTGTATGTGAGCTTTGTTGTCTTCTGTGATTGCTCAAGCTGTGTTTATGGGGAGATGTTGTTGAGTTTGTTGGGCAATATAAAGTTTAAACCCAGCATAATGTTGTTGAGAGTTCATTGATGCTTTGCACTGGTTGCCAGAAATTGACAAAGATGTTTGATGATGAGAAGGTGAGGGGAAGTTGAACAAGAATCGGGTGAAGGTATAGGAACTGCATCAGATCAGTGATGATCTAAGCCTCAAGGAACCGCATCTTGATCGAGAATCTGAAAATGCTTGTGAGCAAAGAAAACTGAGTTTATTATGTTTTGGGTTTATTGATAGCTCTGAATTTGGCTATGGTTAATGCTCTCGTTGCATGATTTGAGAGCGTTTTATGTTTTTAGCTTCCATGGTTGAGATTGCTTGGTTGATAGCACTATGCTTTTGGAGACTATTATTAGCAGTGAATTTTAGGAAACTTGTTTTGACCATTGTGCATAGGATCTTGTTGCTCCACCTTTGTGTAAAGAGGAGGTTTGTGAGGTTATTGTTGTAATGAACTCTTTATTGTAAGCCTTGTTGCACGAGTTTGCTGCACTACATTCCAAAGAGGATTGGGTGGAGGTGTTGTGGAGGTAAATGTTCTGTTGTACCTCGTAATCAATAGGGATTTTGGCTGTCAGTATTCCTGTTCCAATTGTGTTAAGGGGGGGATGTTATACATCTAGAAGTTTTAGGATAAGTTGTAGTAATGATGCTGGTTGCACGAAGCTATCGTTATGGGGTGGTGTTGAGATAAGGTCACCTTCGTAGATCCTCCAAATGGTGTTTTAAAGGAGAATGTGAGGATATTTAATCTAAACCCAACTTGAGAGGTCTATTGTACCTTCGAGGGATTGCTTGATCACTCCTCCATTTATGGTTAGCCACTTTAGTGGTTATTGCAGTCCAATCCTCTGGGATTTTCGGGGTAAATTTTAAAGCTATCTATTGGTGAGGCTCTGGCCTCATTGACACACACATTGCACACAATACATTGTGCTCTTTGGTATTTTTTTATGGCTTCATTGTTTAATGGTGTTTTTGAACACAACCCTTGCACTTGGATACACTGGGCTTATCATGAAATCCTGAGACTAATTAAACCTTGATGGGATTTATGAATAAATTTCTAGCAGGGATTTAGGAGTTTGATTGGCTAAAGATGATAGGCAAGGTTAATTTACCCTTACGATGATTAATTTATAGTAATGAATAATAAAGTTCAAGGCATGGCCTTTGCCCAGGTCCTAAACCTTAAATGTTTGTATAGATATAGAAACTATAGATTCTTGATTTTGGGAATCTCATTGTTAATAATAAAACTAATGAACGAGAATCGGAATCTAAGGATATGTTGGAGAATGTCAAGATTAAGTTTCTTTCTTTACAAAAGTTAATTTATAGACTGAAGGAAGTTCAACATAATTGTCGATAAAATAGTTAATTAAGGGATTATAGATTAGAGCCCTATGAAGATTTTAGAATTTGAACAGAACCATAACAAAACATATGGAGAGAAGAAATTACCTCATATTTATTATTAACAGTGCAAGAAATACACTAGGGGGCTAGCCTGAGGAGTCTAATTGTGAACTCATTGATAACATGTTCACATAAACATGTCATGTGAGAATAGTTTAACCACCTTGAGTTTACATTTATTAACTTTTGTTGACATGTTACTAATATTAATTGTCAATGTAAGGCACATGCCTATACATATATTTGCATGTTGACATTATTCCAAGAACCCAATCAACATATTCTAACATATTGTTCTAAGACTCCTGCGGCACAAAGATGGAATCAACCAGAACTTGTCTCCACTTGCATTTTGTGGAATCTGGCATTGGTGCTCACTCATAGTTTTCTATTGCTCTCATTATTTGAAAGTAGAATCCACAACTTGATTTAAACTCCCCTAGGAAACGATCATTGAATATCCCCACAGTCATTCCTTCTTTTAGGAGGCCTATCGAAGTGGCTATCTTTTAAGTTGGTAGTTATCCAAGCTAAGAAGTCCCTTGACCATTCATCTGTAAACTGATTTCAAGATTTCATTTAGTTGACTCCCATTCAATAAGACATCTGGTTCATTACGCACAATGCTAACTAGCTCTATAGGAAAGCCACTTGTATAAATGTTGGGTCGTTAGTGTATTTGCTTCAAGTATTTTGTTTGTTTGTTTGGTTTTGCACCTTCATTGGTGGTGATTTTTGTCTTTATATATGTTGCCAGGGTACCCGTACCCGAGGGTAGGGTAAACGTACCCGTACCGGGTACCTGGGTACTCGTAGGGTACGTCTCCTCTAGTACCCTGCCGTACCCCATAATGGGTCCACGTACCCGAGACTGCGTTATGAAAAAAGGGGTACTTATAGGCGAAGTGGTACGCCGTACCCCGTGTTTGGGTACTTCGTACCACATGTTTGGCTACTCCAGGGGTACGACCGATTCAATAAAATGCAATGACCCCCCACCAAATCTGAACTAAATTTTTGCTAACTAAGTATGGAGTCTTGTTTAGGACTTATGTCAAACACTTTGCAACACTGTTCAAATTCCACTGAATATTGTCCAAATCTAGTAGATTGATTTTACATTGATTTACAATGAATGTTTTTATGGTTTTGTGTTCAGCACTCATGGAACATAATTTGACTACCAAATGTGCACATAAAAAATATACATATGTATTTAATATTGAGAAATACACTCACATGAACGCGGGGATATATTTGGCAATTTCCAATATTTTATTGCCTGTAACAGAAGTACAAATAGGTGTTTAAAATAAGATTTCAAGTGTACGTTCATGTCTGAGTTGATTCTCTGTTACAACTGCCTGGTACAATGATTTATCAAATTTTATGTAACTTCGAGTCTTCTAATTGATATCTATTGAGTCTAGGATTTATCAAATTTTATGTTTCAAATTTTCAATCTGATTGTTCGTTGTTCAAATAATTGAATGTTCATTCAAATAATCATTGAATTTATAATTATGAATCATGATTCATAATTTATGAAGAAATCTATATGCATGTATGATGTGACTATGACATATATATATATACCCCCGACGTACCCAACTACCCTTTTTCAAAAAGTGGTGTCCCCATACCCGTACCCAAGTTTCCTGGCAACTTAGGTCTTTATGAATCTTGTTTTGGGAGAAACCACTTTGCTTTTCTTGTCTATGGTGGTGTCGAATTACTATCTGTTCTCAAGATGCCAAATTCCAACATAGAAAATACTTTGGTATTGGGATTACCAATTCCAATGACACTAATACTTCAACTAGACTTTTAATTTTGTTTCTATTTAGAATATCCAACATCCATTTCCCAAGTAATTACTTAAACCTTTGTTCATAAATTAATTCATATCATTTTTATTGCATTGATTTATTTACTTGTGTTTCTACTTATCTAAGCATCATAAATTTTGGTCTTGCCTTCTTCATAACAACACATTCATTCCCATATGCTGATGTATTGTCGCAACCCGAGGATAGAGTGGTATTCTTATATACTATTCCTTCCATTTTGTAACAAATCGAAATTTGTCTATAATAAAAATAAGAAAACTTGACTTGTCATTTGTGTCTGTCAAAACTAAGGGTATTTCTCTTTGCTTTGATGTCTCTCATGTCTTAAGCAATAGGGTGGAAAGACTCAATATAGTATTGCTAGGAGTCTTGACGTTAGACGATTGTAAATATATGATCTAATGTAGATTTTTCAAGTTTTTAGCCTCTGGTTTATAAGTAAAATTTTATCTCTGTTTATTTGCAAACTCAGAAAATAAATGACAGGAAATAAACATAAAATTTTCAGACTTAAAACACTGTTGTAATTTAACTTTTTCACTGACAGAAAATAAATAATCAGCACGCCATTCAACACACAGTACTCAAGAATTTTTGGCCAATGGCCCTGGAATAACCCACAAGGGGAAAACCAATAAGAGAGAGACAGTTTTATTATATCTTCAGGAAAAATCAGACATTCATTTACAGTCAAAATCCAATTCATCTCAACCCAGCAGGCTGCCTCGTTTTCCATGCAAAAGCTGCCTCGATTTCTGTGCAATCTTTTCTCGAAAACAGTGCAGAAATAACAACATTACTCAGCCTCGATTTCTGTGCATACCCAGCAGAAAATCCGTACAGTACAGACAACATTAAATGCTGCCGTACCGTCCTAAAAAACTGTGCCTGAAAAACCTGTCTGCTACCTCGAAATTCATGTCTATCCTTTCCTCGATTTCTGTGCTTGAATCTTCCTCGAAAACAGTGCCAAATCGGTACTGTACATACAACAATAAATGCAGCCGTACTCTATTTTTGTTCACAACAATTAATTCTGGCCATATCCTCAATTTCTGTGCCTGCAATTAATGAGGTTGTACTCCTCGAAATATGTGCCAGCAATTAATTCCCTTGGTTTTCGTGCCAACTGAAACTCTCTCAGCTTGTTGTCTTGAAATTTGTGTCCACTCTCCCTTCAGCTCTCTTCTCTTCGTTCTCTCCCAAAAAATGAATGAAATTGCCTTTTCCTTGCTTTTTGGTCTAAACCCGAGGTAGGTGAAGAGACATCTAATCCAAAGGCTGATATTGGATTAGATCTACGGTTGAAATTAATTGCTCATATTTTATTTCTAAAATATTAATTTCACTCACCCACTCAAATTTATCAAAAACTGACTTTTTACTCTAAAGAATTGCACAATAGAATTGTGTTGCAGGAAACAAAATACTTGCAACTGAAACATAAAATCAAACAACTTGAGGACTGCCACACTTCAAAGCCTACGGAAGAAATAGGTGCTTTTGACTTTGAAATTTCACTATTCAAGGAGAATGAAGCAAATATATTTCAGCAAGATAAAAAACATGTCATGGTGCTAAATGCTTAGGGCTATCTCATGGTGCTAAATGGTTAGCCTAGATCTTCAGGGCGTTATAGTAATCATGCCATCTTTCTGGGCTGTTTTTTCTGGTTTCTAGGCCGTTTTTCAGCACTTTGGTACCCTGTTTTTAAGAAGATTGCTCTTACCCTTCCTAGCTCTGTTTGGGAAGTGCTATATATGGTTGGAAAGCTCTTTCTGAGACCTTTCCAAAGGTACAAAACATTGAGCTAGAGTCTTAGTAGTTTGGGAGTGTTGGTGTCATCTTTCAGACCATTTTTGCTGGTTGTTGTGCCATTTTTAGCAGTTTGGTACCTTGTCTTTTGGAAGGTAGATTTCACTTCTCCTAGCGTGTTTTGGGAAGTGAAATATATGGTTGGAAAACTCTTTCAGTGTCCCTTCCAAAGGTATAGAATGCTCAACAAGATTCCAAGGAGTTTGAGAATGCTAGGAGCATTTTTCTGGAATTTTTTTTCACCTTTTGGAACTATTTCCAGTCCTTGGTATGACCGTATTGGCACATGGAACATTGAGACCACTTTTTAGGAGAGTGTTGAGTTGTTAGAGGTATCTAATGGATCAAACCCTAGACCTAACCTCTTTTCATCATTGTTTGACCTAGATCTAGTCTAGTTCGGCCTCTCTCTTGGGATAAATGTATCTTGGACATTGTAAATGTGGCATTGATCACCTCTTATTTTGGATATTGTTAGAGTTTGTTAGGGTTTTAGTGGAGGTTATTCATTGTTTACTCCACCCTAGGCTAAATCTAGGATTTTAATGATATTTTATTGTAGGAAGAGATTGAGCTACAACCTAAATAAGGGTTGGCCTTTTGATTCATTTTTCAAGGTTGGAGTTTGAGGGTTCTCTCCATCTTGGAGCGTAATTAAAATATATATATTTTTGGTGCATTTTGAAGTATAAGGGTTTCTTCTTCATCTTTAAGTGTGGTTTCTTGTTCTCATCTTTAATGTTGCTAATGGATGGTGGAATAACTAGACTTGTTAAATAGGGCCATAGAGATGGGAAAATTTGTCTCATTGGAAAGGTTTTATGTGAGAATTGTTTTCCTCCATCTCCCTTTGATGTTTTATGCATGGATTTTAGATTGTGTCCGAGTCATATTTATAGAGTAAGAACTTGTAATCGTTCATTGTATGAGGTACAACTTAGTTAACATTGTTTCGAGTTGGCATCGCAAGAGATCTCCTAGTAACTTCCACATTCATGCTATAACATGTTGGGGTTATTAATTGGCCCTACAAGGACTCTAATTTTCCCTAACCCTTTCATGAACTTGCCCCTCCATTGGTATTGTTCCTTTTGACTCCATTTTTCTTTGGGGATTGGCACTAGTCTTTATGATCCTCCCATCACTTTTTTATACACTACAAAAAGACCCAACTATTTTGCTAAGGCGAACTCTTCAAATCACCTTGTGTTGTTATTGCCATAGCCTAGCAATCCTACCCTAGGAAAGCCTCCCTTGAGTTGGAGAAGAGCGAACCTAAAGTGCAGAGAGGTGGTTACGAGGTGACTGTGGGTAACACTTTTAGGTTAGAGTTGGAATAACCTTGTTCCTTGGGGACATTCTAGTTCCAACCATAATGAGCCCCATTACAACTTACAGGAGACATGTACTCTAGCTTAGAGAAGCTCATGGCATCTTTATTCTTAATGGTTTCTCATGGTTTTGGGACTTTAGCATGTAGTCATGCTTCCCACAAAGTGGGGTTGCTAGTATGTGGATTATGTCTTGGCCAACTATGATCTTCTTCTGCATATTTGGGATCACATTGTCTCTCCCATTCTCCCTATTATCAATCCCCTCGCCCCTAACCCACACTTGTGAATGGATTTTGGCATCCCATGATACACTTTGACATCGAGTATGCTTATACCTATTTTGTCCATCTTTCCTAGTTAGTCCCCCACATTGCTTGATATCTTTTCTTCCTAATAAGATTTAGTATCTAGGGTACTTTGGGATGCAGATCTTGATTCTTATGCTTACACTATTTGACACCACATTCATACCCATCCTCTTGGTATTTTTCATCAACCATTTGTATGATGAAGAGTATAAACTTAAGCATAAATATCTCTATTTTCTTTTTACTCATGATCCTTCCTCCATCGCTGCAGTCATGAGAGACCATAGGCGTCTCCTTCATTATAAGAAACAAAGCTTTCTTCCATGAGGAGATGCAAACTCCTTTGGCCCTCTACCACTTTGCTAAAGCCTTTTGACACACTCCTAATTGGGAAATCCACACTTCCTTCTAAAATAGATCAACAATCCTTGTTCTTAGCTAACACCTCTCTTTATGATCTGCCCTGTATATCTTCAGTCCATATCCCTTACCCACCCTCCCTTTGCCGCTTATTTCTGCATAGAGACATTAGGAGAGCACTTTGATCATAAGCACTGACAAATCAGACGATGAGGAAGGATTTTAGTGAGAAATTTTGAAGCATGACATGCACTCCCTAGAATTTTACCATGTTGATCTTTTTAATTGGTTTTCCTTATTCTTGGTCCAACATACGATTCATCCGATTTTAAAATTGGGTGATACTTCAGATCCTACCAATTTCATGACTATCATGATTGGGGAACCTTTGCATATATTTGCACCATTTTAGATATTATAGTTGCTATTATAAGACTTTATGAGTAATTCATTTATTGATATTGCACTTCCCGTCAATTTTCTGAATTTATTTGAGCACTATAAGGGTTAAGCAAGGTTGTTCCCTTTACCCGACCTTTGGATTTGCGTTTTCCTTAAGGAAGACACCACACATGAAGATGGTTGCCTTTTATAACACAACATGATTACCACCCTTTTATTCTCTATTGATTTGATCCTTCTTGTCTCCTTCCATGAGGGGCTTTAGGGACAGATTGATGCTCTAGCCAACTTCCTTGACCTTAGACAGGTGGAGGTGACCCTTAACAAAACTAAGGTTATGGTCTACAATGTGTGCAAGAGATCCCTTACAGTTCACCTTTTTTCCTCAAGAAGCAGTGACTTTGAGGTGGCCACACCATATACATTCTTGGATGTATATTTCATGGGTTCAAGGTATGGATTGAGGCAAGCCTTCTTGCCCTGACTCGCTAAGCAGAATGGTTCTCTCTCTGTACTTGACCTTCAATGCTTGCACCTGTAGTTTTAGGTTATGTATTCTGATATATCATTTTCACTTGATTTTTAAACTTCATTGTGCTTTATGGCTGCATGATCCAGGAGACTAGCTTACTCTTGCCATACTGCAATAGGGTAGAAATTGTCCAATTGTAATGTTGCTATCAATGATTCACTGCAGATGGATGGTTGCCCAGGCCATCATTGAAGCAGAGTTCGATGCCCATCTCTTACATCTCGAGCCTATTTCCAGATTGGTCTCCTTCATCAATATGATTTGGAGGTTGGGAGACTAACTTAGGGAGGGTATGTTTCCCTTTCTAATTCTTTGTTCACTGAAGGAGATTGCTTCCGAAGGTTGTTCCACTAGATGTAGGTGGTGCTGGTTATTGGAGGCTTCTCTGTTTCTTTAGTTTGTTGGGATGTCTATTAATTGCCTCCCATCTTTCATATACCTTTTATGGTCACCTCCTTCCCTCTATCCAGAAGTTGAACAAGGTGGTTGGAGATGATATTTATCGTAAGTAAATCCAAGGTACTTGGATCACCCCCTTGGATATTGGTCCTAAGATGATATTCTACTTCTATCAGCACTTCATGAAGCCGAGAGACAACCTTATTGTCAGGCATGGATATACTTGGAAGACATTTAATGCATAGCATAGGATTCCTTTAGGTCAAATTAGGGTTTACTCTCTTCAACTTCCAATCAGGATAAATCATTACATCCTGAAGTCAACCTTTTCTCTCACTCTTGTTGGACTGCAACCTTTTGGCTTTACAGTTGGTTTGTTTCCAGTCTTGAAATTACATAGTGAAGAAGATGAGATAAGTCTTGAAATTACATCTCCAGTCTTGATGCATATTCAAGATAAGTTGCTTCGTGAGTTTTTATACTCTTTAAGCAACGCCTGTATTATATGCTTAAAAGTACCTTCTAAATAATGAAAGGATCACTATGGATCCACTGCTTAGTATTTATTTTTCTTTAATGCATTAGCTTTCTGTTAGCTATATGATATATAATGACTTGTTAGCTACTTAGCAGTAGTACTATAATATTTAGAACATACTGAAGTTAAGATCTTTCACTATGGTCATTGATAGAGTTCAAGAAGATGATATTTCATTTGCAGGTATTACGAAGGACAGTTGACAGATCTTAGTGAAGTAGATGCTGAAGAGGAAGAGAAAAAGGAACGTGGAAAGGTCACAGAAGCTGCAGAAAAGGTATTGTATCCATCTTATAACTATGCATATGCATTTCCTCACTTGTTGATTCATGTAAGATGTGGAGTGGAAGTTGTCTGCTTTTGAGTTTTCTCTAGTAGAACTGAGCCTCAGGTTCCCTGTAAGTATGTATTGTAGCAAGATATACTCTATTTATCTGGCCAATCTTTCTTAAATGATGTTGTGGAATTTTGGTGCTAACAACAATATAAGAATTTTTGAAAATTTATTTGCTTAGGTGTCTTTTTAATCAATGAGGTTGCTAATAGATTGCTTATTTGGGATATATTTATTATTAGCTTACTTTGTCTACCTGTGGAATAAAATGTTTAATGATATTTGACTGTCTTAACTTGTGGATTTTGTATACCTTGAATATTTTAAAATTCTAGAAACCACACTTATTTCTTTTAGTATTTGAAATAATATTCATAGGATGTATTTTTTTGTTGATTATTCCTGATTTTGGATTTTGCATAATGTAATCATATATCAGAGCTAATTTATACATGAATTTTTTCTTAAATTGTTGTTTATGTCTAGGATTCTAATTTTCTTGATAATTTGCTATTAAAATTTCTAATCTTTGAATTTTTATGTTTTTGGTAATTTTTAAATACACTTCCCCATTTCCTACTATTTTGAGGGGTCACGTATCCATGGCATACCTGTTTCAGAAACCTGTGCCTTTTTCAAAGTGTCCTGCAACTTAGATAAATATGCCCATGAAATACTGTGTTCCAATTTCCATGCACCACATTTTACAAAAATGTGATTTTATTCTAATGATGTCAATGTGATTCCTTCAAGATCAATTTTTTTTTTCTGTTTGATGCAATATTCAGTTCTAATCTTCAGTCCATCTATCTAATTAGTTCTATTTGACTTTGCAGGTTTCTTTACAAGAAGAACAAATCAAGCCCCGTTCTGACCTTCCACCTTTGCTTGTTGGCCTTCATGAGCGACGTCCTGAGAAGCTGCATTATATTGGGGTTTCGTTTGGGCTTACTCAGCCTCTTTATAATTTCTGGAGAAAGCACCATATGGTTCCCTTTTACATTAGTCAGATCCCGGTAATATTCTCTAAACTAACAGTCTGTGGGTTTTCGTGGGTTAATCGAGTATATAATTTCACATTTGGAAGAAGCATCGGGTTGTTCTGTAATTCTGTGCAAATCATAATATCCAACTAACTTTCCTTGCTGCATCATCATTTGCGTATGCTGTTCACGGTAAACTCTACATGTTTTGATCTTGCAAACAGAGTGCCATAACTGGGGAACATACTTGTATGATGTTGAAACCTTTAGACAATGATGAAATTGATTCGAAAGGAAAGGGTCCGGGTGGGTTCTTTGAGCCATTTTATCAAGGTAAATAACTCCACTGCATTCAAAATCTTGATGACACTTTCTTAGGATTTGTGCAGAAATTTCTGATTTAACTAAGTGGAGTTACTTGAATTGTACAGATTTTCGATGTAGGTTCATGCGACTTTTGGGCTCCAGTTTTCGGTCTCTTGCCCCTGCACTTGCTTTGAGGTAGGTAGTGTGCTTCATGTTAGTAATTTCTTTAACGTGTGCATCATGTCTGCTATGGGGAAATTACATCTTTTTAATTTCCTTACTGGGGTCCTTTTGCAGTATAATAGATCCGAAGATCAGCTTTTCAGAACAAGAAACACAAGAAGGAGCAACCATGGAGAAAATATTTGGAGGTAAAAGGTCAGTGCTAAGTCCATATGACATGAAGCGCTTGGAATCTTACACAAACAATCTTGCAGATTACCATCTGGTTAGTGAGGATCTTCCTGTTAAGAGAAAGTGATGTAATTTTCTTCTTAAGTTCCATATCTCAATTTGCCCCAATATTTGTTGTTGTCAGCAGTCACATTTATAATGGGTATTTTTGGTTGAATCATAATTATAGCCCTTCGGTAGAGATTTATTCAAATTATAGCTGTTAGAACATTTAGAAGGAAATCAGTATAGAATGAGGGAAAGGCTTCATTGTATTGACTGTAATCTACCGAGAGATCTTAAATTTTGAAAGTTAATTGAGTGGTTAGTGCAGATTGATTATGCATAGTGTGGTTTGTGTTTTAACTTTCAAGCTTTGTCAGGAAAATACTTGATAGTTATGTGGAACTCCTAGCTGAGTATGCATCAATGGAAATTTATTTGTTTCTCCTTTTTGTTCCTCTCTAAATTTTGAAGTCTGTTTATTTGATTTCAAGAGAGGGAAAACTTGAGGTGGCTTGGTATTCCTGTAAACTTACTTTTGGGATATGTTCTTGTTATACATGCTGATAGTGGGTTATATTGTAATCGATTTCAGGTCAACTATAATTGACTTTTTATTAGTGAGTTAAATTTGAATTTTGTTTTTAATGTTAAACTGTTATATATAAATAATTAGATAAATATAGAAAAATAAATAAATAAATAAAAATATAATAATAATTAAAACTGAAATTGTATAATTAGTCAAGCCTTGGTCATTATTAACTCATTATCACTGCTATCGACTCTGGTTACTGCTTTTTTGAGATTGCTTTCTAAATATAGCAGGCACTTCATCTAATCTGCCTTTGCAGATTGCTTCCTATTTTTTTCTAAGCCAAGTTTAGCAGAGGGGATATATTGTAATCTTACAAGAATGCTTTTTTGCTTTTATACTATTGCAGATCTTTTACCCTCTTGCTCATTTTTTTGTGTTATATGTTACCGCAGACTCTAGATCTTGTTCCTTCTCTCGCTTATCTATATTTTGAGGAGAGGTTACCAGCTTCGTTGTCATATAGTCAAGCTGCAATTTTGCTAGCTATGGGTTTGTAGAATCATGACATTGCACACGTGGAGGTCAGTTTTGTTACACAGATGTAATTGATACTATTATAGGCGTAAGTGCAGAAATATTATTAACTTGTTAATGTTCACTGTTTGCAGGCGGAGCTTAAGCAGTTGGGTAGACAACAGATCTTAGCATTATTCAGCAAGTTTATGAAAAAGTTGTATGGGCAATTGCATAGAGCTGCAGCCAAGGAGGTGGAATCAGCCTTGCCACGTTTGCAAGAGGTAAAAATTGATCCTTAATAGGTTCTTTTGGAAATGCCTTTGATAGCAATATAAGATCATCTTTACCAGATTTTGCTAAGACACTCGTGATGTTCACAGGTTGCAATGCATCCTCACGTTATATCAGTAGATGAGGATCTGAATAATGCTGCCAGAGAAGTGAAGGTGAGAATTGCAATCTGCTAACTTGGCTATTCACAATGTTGTTTATGAAACATATGCTTGATTGAAACCTTGGGCTAATGAATATGAATACCCTGCTCTGTTTGCTTTTTGCATGCTTCAAATTGGAAACTGGTTGACATTTATATTGTTCTTTGCAATATTCCGGAGGTTCAAAACTTCATAGCTATGACAACAAATTTAATGTTTTATGGTTGGTAATGCAGGAAAAAATGAATGAAAGCCTTGAAGATACATTGAATCCTGAGCAGCTTCAACAGTATGCTATACTGGGCAGAGAGGCTGATTTTGAGGAGGCACTACAAAATGGCGATGGAAAGATATCCAAGAGTGGCCTAATTAGTGTAAAAGCAGGAGTTAAGGAGAGATCTAAAGGAAAAGACAAAGAGGATATGAGGCATGGTAAAAGAAAAGAAAATAATAGAGGGGATAAGAGGCCAAACAAGAAGAAATCAAGAACATGAGCATTAATTTGCCACGGATGTATTTTTTTATATTAATATCATATTGAGATTTTTGTGGGCCGTCACGACCTTTAATGTTCAATTTTTTTCTAATTGAGATGCAGTGTTATATATTTTAAAATCCTTCATTTTGACGTATTTTATACTTTGTATAATGGTTGATTCACTGATTTTGTTGTAGCAACTACCTGATAGCTCACAATAACCGTTTGACTATCCAACCGCTCACAGTAATCATTCATTGGAATGAAATGTGTTGTGGCTATTAGTTTTACATTGATAGCCATTTTTATTCGAGGGCTATTTTGAGAACCATATAACTCTTTCGTTGCCCCCCACGTATTAGAAGTTGCCATGCGTCCTCTAATATTTTGCTACATGTTGAAGAAATTTTCATCTGCTGTGACTGCATGTTCAAGAAGTTCACTGGGTTCCCATCCATTCCCAAGACGTGCAACTTGCAAAACGAGTTGGTTTATTAGTTTGGATCCCTCGACCTATAGGTCGTATGGGAAGTTGTAAATTCCTATTTGATTCCTAAGGGATTTAACAAGCAAAATATGGATGAGTTAAATGTAGATGAGAATGTTCAAGAGAGGTGCTATTGCTTCCCATTGAAACATCTACGGCTTATGGAGCTTAATTGGTATATGAGTCCAGCAGAGCTATTAGGGAAGCCAATCTCATTTTCTTTGGATATTTACTATTTGGGTGTTCTCCTTATCTAGGTATGAAGTTGCATAGAACTTGTTATACAATTTTACATGAGATTGTTTTATGATAAAAATAAAATAATGAACTATATTGTCTAAGTTTTGTCGTTATCATTTTTCAAAATCAAAATATTAAATCCAAATGTTTTGTTTTATCATTTTTCAAATTCAATTAATTAATGTAAATTCAGTGATCCTTACCAATTTTGATTCCTTTTTTGTTGCTCACTATTCTGCACTTTTAGCTAAAAATTAGAGCAACATATAATCATGTCCAATCTCCAGCATTTTTTCCTTCTTCCACAGTTGTTTATGGAGTGGCCCGTAGAGGGTTGTTTTTGTCAATTTTTGCTTCATCCTGAACCTGCTTCATGTCCAAAACATGGATTAGTATATTCTCTGCATATTGGCAGCTTAATGTTTTCAAAAAGTACCTTGGAGATGGATTTGGTCCTGCAAAGTATCCTAACTAGTCATGTTGGGTCAACATGTCCTGACAATAGTAGCTTGATACATTGTTTGATTATTATAGGCTATAAAATACATGTGACTTCAAAGTGTTCATGTTTTCCTTTTCCTGGGTCATATTTAATATTTCTCAAGAAATGTTTCACAATCTTGCATCAAAAGATCCATGTCTAGTTGAGGCCACTTAACTTGGACTATGAAGGAAAAATAACTATCATTTAGTTTTTGTTGATGTAGTTATCAAGTTGTCTCTGTATACCATGGAACTTGAAGACATGATTGCAGTATCATCTTTAATGACAACCCATCCCTTGATAAATGCTTAGTTTCGTACATGAGCTTGAGGATTTCAATACTTTTTAAATGAAAATTATGGCTCATGGATTTCACATTCATAAGAGATTCTTTCCTTCATGCATTATAATTCTTTGGCTAGCAAGAATTCCTCTTATGCTTTTAATGAAGCATGCAATCATACATAGAAGAAAACAACATAACCTAAATGATTGAAACCTGTGTTCCCAAGTATCAAGAATGGAAAATGGTAGGAGATGAGTTTCTAGAGTAGCAGTTAGAGTGAAATGGTGTACCACCATATACCATCACAAGGAGGGAGGAGGAAGGGAGTGGAGTTTCCACCTGGATTACATTCACAACAAGGAGCCAAAAGGGGGAGGACAAAGGGAAGAATGAAAGTGAATAAATTATTAATCATGGCTTAGTGTTTGCCTAGGGATATGATCTATTTTAGGGTGTGTGCAAGAAGTTGGGGGACCTTTAAGATGCAATCCTAGTTTTCAAAAACAAGATCACGTTACCAAAAAATACATCAACCCGAGCCTGACATGTCATGGGACATGTAGGATAGGAAGCCATATCGCGTACGCGTTATATAACTACAAAACGCGCTCGCGATATGTACTTATAAAATGCGTACGCGATTTGTAAATCATAAAAAAAAAATTAAATACACAGGCCCGAAACCCGCCGCCCATTTTAACAATCAAGAACGCGAAATTGAAGGGCCATTGGAGCGTTTTGGAGCGAGTTTACTGCTTGGAATTGTTGCAGGAGCTAATTTAGGTTGATGGGAGGAGATTTCACTCGTGAATTGTCATCCAACAAGGTAATTCAATCACTCAAAGCATTTTTTTTTGTCAATTTTTACCCCATAATTGTGTTTTTTAATAGAATTCCCAATCCAACTACTCCCGGGCTAATGTTTGATGGGACAAAGAAACTTTGTTTGATTTTGAGCAGCAAAATTAAAAAACATAACTACAGAAACCATTTATATAATTTTCAAGGATTTGGAACTTTTTTATATAAATTTTATATTGTTTAATTCAAATAAGTTTAAATGTTTCATAAATTTATATGGAATATAAAGAATGTCAATCTATATAATACTTTACTTTTATATATATAAAAGTTTACATATCATAATATCAATATAACAAGTAATTTATACTAATGAAAGAAAGAAACTTCCTTTTATTTTGAGTAACAAAATTCAAAAACATAGTTGAAGAAATAATTGATGTAATTTTAAAAGATTTGGATTTTTTTATTAGTTCTTTTTATTAAGGTATTGGCATTGTATATTTTAGATAGAACTAGAGTTTTTCACATGAAAACATGCACAGGAAATTTAGCAATACTTCCCCATCTTAGTGGATGGTAGAGGTTGTAAACCCTAGGCTATTTTAACAAAATGCCTGACCCCAAAAAACTCTTAAAAAAACAGTATGAAAATGTCTTACCAATTGAACTAACTTGAAACTTAGATAGAACAACAAAATTGTGGAAGTGCTAAATCTATTTTGTAAATGAAAATACTTTTAAAAATGATATATGTAAAAGTCACCAATGAGGGTGAAGAAGTGCCTTAACTTCTAGAAAGAAGTTGAACGAAACTTATTATTTAATTGTTAAATGTCTAATTTTAAGTTTTAAATGTATGTAAGTGAATGCCATTAAATTGCTTGTAACTTGAGTTTTCCTTAATTTACATTTTCAATTTTGAAGAGATGTCATTATATACCATGTATACATTTCTAATTATTTTTTTATTGATTTTTTTATTGTAGTTGCGGCTATGGACCCCAATGCTGAAATATTGATTGAGCTTGCCCAGTTGAGAGGCCTGAGTACTGCTTTTAGTGGTGGTGATAGGATTCGACGTTCACTTGCATCCACTTTGGATGCAATTGTTGAGACTATCACATTGTCAAACAACATATTATATGATATTACTTCATATAGAGAAAGAAAAAGACGTGAGTACGATGGGCTTAGCTACAGTGCAATAAAAAAGTTGAAAATCACCAAAGAGCATATATTTTCATTGTTTAGGGACCCTCGCACAGGGGAAATCCCAAATGCAAATAGGCCACATATCTCTATCGAGTGGTGCACATATCAACCATTTGTTGATAACTGGATGGACAGATGGTATATGGTTTTTGATATGCCACCACACAACAACAGGGAAATCCCCTTGTACTTCCTTCGGAAGATGTATGCAAAGTTCGTGTTGGGTAAACATGTAAACTATTTTGATATATTGGCGTTTCAGGGGATCGGTGGGGGGATGCCCCAAAACCGACCCAATGCCAGGCTTCGAGACGTTGATCGCCCTATCCCTGCACTTCGCAGGCAGTTGCCTGGGCCAGATGTCCCACTTGTACATCATGTTATTCCACAGACACGTGAGGCATTTTTGAGTTTGGCACGGGCCGTTGTTCGCCATAGCACTATGGTTCAGCATATGGGTGAGGAAGTGACATCTGTCCCTGGTTTGGTACATACACCAGGTCCTCATGGTGCAGGACCATCTTCTAGTGCAGTACCACCCACTAGTGCAGTACCCCCATCTACTGCAGGACCATCTACTAGTGCAGCACCATCAACACATTCCCAACCTACTTTTGAGCCTCACGAGTGCACATCGTGTGGTCGTCCATGCTATGGTCTTTCGTCAGATGTTGTCTTCAGTGGGTTTTTGAGTGATGTATGTATATGGTTAATTGTAATAAAATTTTCATTTATTTTCTTCTTTGTACACATATGTATAGTTTGAGCTAATATATTAATTTTGTGAACTTGCAGTTGATGCTTTATGCCGACAGCGACGCCCCAGAGTATCATGTTCCACACTCTACACAGGGGCAGGACATTCCATCCACTGATCCCGTATCTCACACCGAGGTAAACATTTTAAAATTTCAGTTTTTTAATACTTGTTAAATTGTTAATTTCCACATATTGTACATGTTAGTTCACTAATGTTATCTATGGTCTAATATTTACAATTATTAAACTTGTAGATGTCGGATCCTTCACGGGGGAAAGCAGTGATGGAGGTAGGATCCATGGTCGTATCGACCGAGGAAATATTTGGGCAGATGCCAGATCCTACACGAGGGGAAGCAGTGATGGAGGTAGGATCCATGGTCGTATCGACCGAGGAAATATTTGGGCAGATGCCAGATCCTACACGAGGGGAAGCAGTGATGGAGGTAAACATTTTAAACATTTAAATACATGTATGTTCATTGAATCATGCATGTCTAGCTACATGAACTCTTGTTGACTATAGGCTGGTACCGAAACACCTCGACCATTTCCTGGAATTGTATCTCCTTATAGGCCATATGTGAACAAGGGTCAAGTGTATATGAGACGGCCTACTCCTAGAAAGAGTGAAGTTGTCCACGACCATGGAGATACTGATACCATGGTAATTTGTACATCCTTCGATGATATTTCTTGGTC
>LPNX010537364.1:112826-125282 GCA_001517045.1 Pseudotsuga menziesii | reverse complement strand
TTTGGATACATGTACATGTGGCTTGGATAGTCTTGGATAGTTGTGGAGAGACATGTACTTCTGGTTAATTTTGGATATATATGTACTTTTCGATACTTTTGGATATCCATGTACTTTTGGAGACATGTACACAATTGACATTTCAGTTATAAATGAATGATACATTTCACTTTGAATTTGTTCTTAGGCTTCCACATGTTCTTGTGTCAATCTATTGTATTGATTTGTGAGGATTATCTATTACTTATGAATGCACTTTGTCAAAAGAAAAAACTATTATATTTAAAAGTTTCAATGATCTCAATACATGCACACTAAAGTCAAAGTTCTTGCTCGTGTAATTTAATAAATATAAGTGCAATACAATGTATTTCAAGGTTTCAATGAACTCACTACTTGCACACCAATTGGATATATCTAATTAAAAATTGTGAGTTTGGATTCATTAAATTACAAGTCAAGTCAATGCTCAAGTGTAATTTAATAAAACTAAGTGCAATACATGCTTTACATTTCATCAACAACCAACAACACTATTCAACAAACCTCATGCACCCAATGACTAATCACTCAGCATTAAAGGAACTACAATAGAATCCAAAGACTGAGAACCAACTTTGTGAATCAACATGATTTGAAGCATAAGTCCATCGGATTTGAAAAAGTTTAGTTCGACATTAGATTGATTCTTAATTGAGTTGTGACAGTAAGATAAGATTAGGGTTAGGATTAGGGTTTCCTTGGTAGGGTTATGGTAATGGGACATACATGTTAAACAATAAACCCTAGTTAGGGATAGGGTTTTCCAAGTTTGGCCTTCGTTGGCATGAAATGCATTGTCCAGCTTTGACTCTCATTGGCGTGACTGCATTGTCCCTACTGAGCGAAACCCTAGCTTCAGAAACCATCGTAGATGGAGGTCACCGGGCAATGGACAGGAGGGAGAAGCCCCCCCCTCGCTAAAATCCCACGTCACGAATCCAACGGAATCGACGGTTTGTCGATCGAAGGCCCAAGCATCGATCTATGGCGAGTTGCAGGTCACCTCCAGATACCGTTCAGGGACACCTGGTGGACTTGGGCCCGGTGCGCAAAAAACCTCACGGAGCGGCAATTTTGAATTCTGTCAACTCCTGCTAGTGTGTTTGGGCATGGGAAATATGGCAATGCCAACCGCATCCCCACCATCCGTGGCTTTCCATCTTTGGCCCTCGTTGGCATGACTGCATTGTCCCCTACTGAGCGAAACCCTAGCTTCAGAAACCACCATAGACGGAGGTCATCGAGCAATGGAGAGGAGGGAGATCCCCCCTCCCTAGCTAAAATCCCACGTCACGAATCCAACGGAATCGATGGTTCGTCGATCGGAGGCCCGAGCATCGATCTATGGCGAGTTCCAAGTCACCTCCAGATACCGTTCAAGGACACCTGGTGGACTTGGGCCCGGTGCGCAAATAACCTCACAGAGTGGCAATTTTGAATTCTGTCAACTCCTGCTAGTGTGTTTGGGCATGAGAAATATGGCAATGACAACCGCATCCCCACCATCCGTGGCTTTCTAGCTTTGGCCCTCGTTGGCGTGACTGCATTGTCCCCTATTGAGCGAAACCCTAGCTTCAGAAACCACCGTAGACGGAGGTCACCGGGCAATGGACAGGAGGGAGAGGCCCCCCCATAGCTAAAATCCCACGTCACGAATCCAACGAAATCGACGGTTCGTCGATCGGAGGCCTGAGCATCGATCTATGGCGAGTTGCAAGTCACCTCCAGATACCGTTCAAGGACACGTCGTGGACTTGGGCCCAGTGCGCAAAAAACCTCACGGAGCGACAATTTTGAATTCTATCAACTCCTGCTAGTGTGTTTGGGCATGGGAAATATGGCAATTCCAACCGCATCCCCACCATTCGTGGCTTTCCAGCTTTGGCCCTCATTGGCGTGACTGCATTGTCCCCTACTGAGCGAAACCCTAGCTTCAGAAACCACCGTAGACGGAGGTCATCGGGCAATGGATAGGAGGGAGAGGCCCCCCCCTAGCTAAAATCCCATGTCACGAATCCAACGAAATCGACAGTTCATCGATCGGAGGCCCGAGTATCGATCTATGGCGAGTTGCAGGTCACCTCCAGATACCGTTCAGGGACACTTGGTGGACTTGGGCCTGGTGTGCAAAAAACCTCACGGAGCGGCAATTTTGAATTCTGTCAACTCCTGCCAGTGTGTTTGGGCATGGGAAATATGGCAATGCCAACCGCATCCCCACCATCCGTGGCTTTCCAGCTTTGGCCCTCGTTGGCGTGACTGCATTGTCCCCTACTGAGCGAAACCCTAGCTTCAAAAACCACCGTAGACGGAGGTCATCGGGCAATGGATAGGAGGGAGAGGCCCCCTCCTAGCTAAAATCCCACATCACGAATCCAACGGAATCGACCGTTTGTCGATCGGAGGCCCGAGCATCGATCTATGGGGAGTTGCAAGTCACCTCCAGATACCGTTCAGTGACACCTAGTGGACTTGGGCCCGGTGCGCAAAAAACCTCACGGAGAAGCAATTTTGAATTCTGTCAACTCCTGCTAGTGTGTTTGGGCATGGGAAATATGGCAATGCCAACTGCACCCCCGCCATCCGTGGCTTTCCAGCTTTGGCCCTCGTTGGCGTGACTGCATTGTCTCCTACTGAGTGAAACCCTAGCAAGTATGGCTGATAAACATGCCTAAATAAAAATATGGTGCGTTACAGTCTATGCATGCCAAGTGGCATCTCGAAAAAAATATACACATGTACTAGTGTTAACATGTTGCATCAACAGTATAATTTAAATTTTGAGTTAAAAACATTGGTTTTGCTTTAATATAGCTTTTGTTTATAGATATAAACCTACGCCATGCATATTATAGAACTTATTAGGTTAAGGGTTACACTCTCGAGATTTTTCTTTAGGGTACTGGGAAAAGGAAAAATATTGCTTCCACCCACATATACTTTGTGTTTACTTACACATGTTGCATGCTTTTCCCTACAAAATGCCATTGTCTAAAGGGAATTATCACATAATAGATATTATATTGTTGAAGGAATGAAAGAACCCTATTACTCATAATGATGAATGATGATGATGTTCATGATGTTGACGGTGATGATGATGAGGATGTTGATGATGATGATGAGGATGATGATGATGATGTTCATGATGTTGTTGGAGATGATGATGATGATGATGAATGTGATGAAGATGATGTTGATGGTGATGGTGATGATGTTGATGGTGATGATGATGATGAAGGTGAAGATGATGATGATGATGATGATGAGCATGATGATGATGATGTTCGTGATGTTGATGGTGATGATGATGAATGATGATGATGTTCATGATGTTGATGGTGAAGATGATGATGATGATGTTCATGATGTTGATGGTGATGATGATGATGATGATGATGATGATGATGATGACGAAGGTGAGGATGAGGATGAGGATGAGGATGATGATGTTGATGATGTTGATGGTGATGATGATGATGAGGATGATGATGATGAATGATGATGATGTTCATGATGTTGATGGTGATGATGAGGATGATGATGATGAATGATGATGATGTTCATGATGTTGATGGTGAGGATGATGATGAGGATGAATGATGATGATGTTCATGATGTTGATGGTGATGATGTTGATGGTGATGGTGAGAATGATGATAATGATGTTCATGATGTTGATGGTGAGGATGATGATGTTCATGATGTTGATGGTGAGGATGACGATGAGGATGATGTTGATGGTGAGGATGACGATGAGGATGATGTTGATGATGATGATGAGGATGATGTTGATGATGATGATGATGATGATGTTGATGATGGTGATGGTGAGGATGATGATGATGATGAAGGTGATGATGATGAGGAGGATGAGGATGATGATGAACATGATGATGATGATGTTCGTGATGTTGATGGTGATGATGATGATGAGGATGATGAGGATGAATGATGATGATGTTCATGATGTTGATGGTGAGGATGATGATGAGGATGAATGATGATGATGTTCATGATGTTGATGGTGATGATGTTGATGGTGATGGTGAGAATGATGATAATGATGTTCATGATGTTGATGGTGAGGATGATGATGTTCATGATGTTGATGGTGAGGATGACGATGAGGATGATGTTGATGGTGAGGATGACGATGAGGATGATGTTGATGATGATGATGAGGATGATGTTGATGATGATGATGATGATGATGTTGATGATGGTGATGGTGAGGATGATGATGATGATGAAGGTGATGATGATGAGGAGGATGAGGATGATGATGAACATGATGATGATGATGTTCGTGATGTTGATGGTGATGATGATGATGAGGATGATGAGGATGAATGATGATGATGTTCATGATGTTGATGGTGAGGATGATGATGAGGATGAATGATGATGATGTTCATGATGTTGATGGTGAGGATGATGATGAGAATGATGATGATGATGTTCATGATGTTGATGATGTTGATGGTGATGGTGAGGATGATGATGATGATGATGTTCTTGATGTTGATGGTGATGATGACGATGTTCATGATGTTGATGGTGAGGATGATGATGAGGATGATGTTGATGATGTTGATGGTGATGAAGGTGAGGATGATGATGATGATGATGATGATGATGAAGGTGATGAAGGTGTTTCCATTATTTGTTACTTAGTATACATGCTAAGGGGTATATTTGATTGCTTTAGTTTATTGTTCAGTCACATTTTTCAACTCTCATATCTATAGTCAATCAAAATAGACTTTTGGTACATAAACACATGAAATTACCATTCATAGATTGACAATTCCAATAGGTATTTGATACTCAAACATGATCCCTAGTTGTTCTTTGGGTCTCTTCATCTTTTGTTACTCTCTAGGATGTGATAGACCTCCATTTTGACCATAACACCTAGTTGAAGGGTTTGGGTGGAAAGTTAATGATGGTCTCTCAGGACATGTCAATGGAAATACAAACATGGAAAACCAACAATCTATTGTCTTGGAGGGATGATTCAAGGTATTCACACAATAAATTTGAATATGTTGAAAGAAGATGAAATGTAGAAAATTGAATAAGCTTTCAAAATATATAATTCCTATCTATGGATATTTTGTATAACCACATGAAATTCAAGTTTTTTAAGCAATATGTTGTTTTTTGGGGAAATTATATTGCATTGTTTTCTCATTGGTGCAAGTGACTTAAATGATGGGATTTCTTTACAAAATTTTGAACAATTACAAAGAAGGGCTTGTCTTTGTACACATCGATTGTTTAAAAAATTTTAATATATATATATCCCTCAAAACATAAGGTCATGTATTAGTGTAGGTAGGGTTTGATGGTATTAACATAATTATTTCTTTTTTAAATAATATATTATAATAATACTGAAATGGGATTAAATAATCATGCATGGACTGTAATGCACCATATATTTACTTAGTCATGCGAAATTTGGCATGTTCATTAACTTGACATACAAGAGAACTTTTGGCATATTTATAAACAACATTATGGAAAATTTTGCATATCAAGAACACAAAATTGACATATTCATAAGAAACATACATGGGGAAATTTAAATTATGATACATACCTCATCATGCTAGATCCCACCTATTATCATACAACCAATCCCTCCAGATCATCTCTTATAACAATGGTCTCCATTAGTCTCTCGTGCTCTGTATCCAGTAAGAAGTAGCGTACCTTCGATGAATTTCGGCTAGGCATTGTTCGTACCTGGAGGTTTGTACTAATGATTAAGTTGGTAAAGTGATACACACTTGCACCCGGTTTGTAATCCCTGTAAACATATCCACTCTTCTTTCTTGCATTGTTGTCATGTGTAAGGTATTCACCTTTAACAACCATAGACCCAGTGGGGAAGTTGTTGTTTTCATCATCAGTCATGGACATAATAAGGGTTTGATTTCCCTCTATACAGCATGCCAACCAGTAATCACCACCCCATTCACTATCTTTTGAGGCAACCGCTGCATATATGTGTCCTGCATAGTATGATTGTAGGTATATGATCAAATATTTTTCGTGTGATACAAGGCCATTAATGTGAGTTTCAAGACTACGTAAATTTAACAAAAAAATGTTAAGGAAATGCATCATACCAGGTTGTACAAGGTCTGATACATGATCAAAATCTATAGAAATAGACGATTGGTCTTCTTCCAAGGGAGTTAACTCAAAAATTGCACGCTGATCAAGTGGAAGTGATATGCGATCCCATCCATCAACCCAATCCAATGATTCACACACATCCCAGTCACCATCACAGCAAGGCAGACAAAAACAGGCGAGTTTTCTGGTCCAAATTTCAAATACTGGGTTATTAGAACTTCGAACTGAATGAAAGCCACGAGTGCCAGGAACAGTCTTGCATTCCCATGCATGTGAATGGTCTATGTCTACCACCTCCCAAAAAAATCTCTCCACATGTCTCTTTCTTGTGGATTCTGCTCGCATTGCTGATTCCTCTCCCATTACTGACGTGCACCACCTGACTATAGATTGAGCATTTCGAATAGTAGATATTGTAGATAATTTCGATTCCTCTCTTCGTAGGGCTGTTTTGACACATGCTCCGGCTCCATCATGCTCTCCTTTACCATGCCCAGTCTCAAAATAGTTCCACATATGTGGAACTTTGTAGTTTTTATGAAATGAACACAACCATTGAAATATGCGTGCATTTTTGAACTGACCAGTACATTTATCGGACCAAATCCAGTGTTGATCCATCTGTATGTTCCTACCCTTCAAATGATCATAGAACATGATGAAGCAATGATGTACATAGTGGAAGTCATGGCACCTATCATCACTTATGTAGAAGTGATATTCCTTTAGAATTTCTCTTTGCTCTTCACTATTGTTTGGGCCATGCCTATATGTGATATGCACCATCAAGGAAACCTGCTCAGAGTGATAATACTGACTTTGGATCTCATTTTGAGGTTGCAGAGTGTAGTTCTCGGAAAAATCAACAACTGAAAGTATAGTACCACGAGGAAATGTATCTCTGCATATTCTAAACTTCTCATCCTTCCATCGTGCCAAGTGGACATGCTGAACATATTGACGTGTCTTTTCAATAAATTCCTTGACGAAGACACTAAATTGTACCTGTTGACACAAAATGATCTCAATATCAGGTTTTTTTGTAAGTAAGGAATGAAATGCAAATATTTTGAACATAATTTTATAGATAAATGCATGTACCTGAGATGTCACCAATTGTATTTTTTTGCTTTCTTTCCTTGGGACTATTTCATAGCTGATATATTTGAAACTTTTCATGTCTGTAACCATATTCCCAAATTCATTGTCTCCAGTCTCGTGCATACATTGGCTCAATAATGCCATTCCAGCATAGTTGGAGCAAGTTCCATCCAAACAGGATTTTGCATAGTAAGTTTGCCCCTCAGGCCTATTACACATTATACTATGAATGAATTCTCTTGATGAGGTCAGTGGTATTGTCAAGGAGCAATCCTACACATGGTTAGTATGCAACACACGACAAATGTACAAAAATGTTTCATAGTAATATTCATATTCTACATGGTATCTACAACAACAAGTGTTACGAAGAGTATTTATTCTAACATACCAGGGCTTACATTTCTCAAAAGATCTTTGCCCCAAATTCAGTTGTGTATGTTCATTCCTAAATTTCTTGTATAGTTATGTCTGTGTTATATCAAGAAGATGCTTAATATGTGGTTCATGGTCCTTTGAACCCCTTCTCAGTTTTAGTACATCCTTCCGGTTTGAAGAAGGCCTTGTGTGATCATGCCAAAAACTCTGCACTAGTCCCTTTACTGCATCAACTAGCTTCATGTCACGACGTGGAAATCGACCAGTAAAGGCCCAAGAATCTGTCTGGGCGGTTGTGTCGAGATGTTCTCTTCTAATAGAATACCTACGGAGGGTTTTTACATTCAAATTAACTAGTTTAGATGTAGGCTTGAGAAAACCAAGGACCCTGGTGTTCTTATTCACAATTGCTTGTGACAACACACAACGAGCCGCATTGCTGTCCTTTGACCGTGTGTTCTTACCAATTTTACCAAAGGCATATACTAAGCTTTTAACTATATGAGAACTTGGTCCAGAAGCCTTTATCATATTTATCCCTAACGATTTCCTAACAATATTCATGCCCCTAGATTTTAACAATGATAAAAATAATCTACATTTATCTCCATCACATTTAGAAATATTTATTTAGTATCTGTTGAGTTTGATAAGCAATACTATGTTTAGATAGCATTCCTTCAATGGAATTGAGGAGTCCTTCATCAACTTGTATACGCTTCGGAGTTCTTCGACGTGTGCTTTCTAATGGAGGTAAGGGGGTTGGATTTCTATCATCTAGTGCATCAACAATACGCTCTGGCGTTTCAGTAGCAACTTGTTGTCCTTCACTCTCTTCCTGGTAGTTGGATGGTGGAAGTCCAAAATCCTCATCGATGGTCCGATTAATATTTTCTTCTTCAACAGTAGGCTCCATGTACACTGCCTCTTCATGAGCTTCGTCTTGAGATGGTCCCTCTAGTGAATGCGGAATTTCTTCTTGTGTTGGATTAATAGGATGAACCGCTGTATCCTCTATAATTGAATTTGGATTAGTTTCCAAAGAAAGCCTCCGATTCATCATGTCTATTCTTTTCTTTTCTTTCTCTTCTTTGATGACTTCTTGAGGTCTCTTCTTCCTTGCTGAATTTCTTCCTCAGTTACGTACATTCCCCATCACCACAATGATCAATGTCAATATAGTTTGTTTTTGTTGCTCCTCAATTACAAGCTTCCAAACCTTTAACTTGCTTTAATATAACTATTAATCCTTCAAGGTGCTTCAATCTTCCTTCTCAATTGTTCATATTTCCTATCAAAACAATAATGAATGGAAAAATTTACCTTTGGTTCTCTTGAATAATAAGGAAATGAAAGTTATATCCACCATCACCATGAAATGACATTGAAGCTTGATATCTTATCCTGTGTGCTTCTCAACCATGGAAGATGTCCTCAATGTTGCACCTGCATAACAAAAAGAATGATGGAGATGGTGTGGATTGTGAGTATTTTCAAAGGAAAGCTCGTGCTCTTGAAAAATATTGCGCGCAAATAGAAATTTTCAGAAAACACGAAGTGAAGTTGCTCTCGGACAATGACAATTCATTGTTTTAACAGTCCCAAAACGCGCACGCGATTTGACCAATAAAAACGCGTACATGATTTGTATAGCCAAAACGCGCACGCGATCTCTTCAACCACAATTAATGGAGTGGGTGCATTGCTAAACGTAATCAACTTGTATAATCTAATCAATCAAACTCATTTGATTAGCTTATTTCATTTTTATAATACATAAAAATTTAATTTCAAATCCCAATATATTCATAAATATTTATTTATTTATATATTTTCTAACTAAGTTTCTATAAAATTTACTTAATAATTAAGTGACAAATCTATTAGATAAATAGATCAACCATTGGATCATAAAAACCCATAAGCTCAAATCCCAATCAATTCATTAATAAAGTCATTTTAGTTTAAAATCTTTTATGAATTGATAATTGATGATGATTAAAAAGAAATGGACTTAAAGTTACATTTCAAATTTTTTTCAATTTTTAATCTACAATTTCTAGTAATTATATATTTGTATAGTCTAATAAATCAAATTTGTTAATTGTTAACTCAATTTATTTTATATATTAAATTATATATTTATATAGTTTAATAAATCAAATTTATTATTTTGTTTACTAAATTTTTTTTATATTACATAAAAATTTAAACTTAAATCTCAATTTATTTATAAATATTTATTTATTTATATATTTTCTAATTAAATTATACTTAACATGTTATAATAAATGGATCAAGCATTACATCATAAAACCCCACTCAACAATAAGCTAATCCAAATAAAGTTGTTTTAGTTTAAAATTTTTTATGGATGGATAATTGATAATGATTAAATAATAATAAAAAGGAAATGGACCTATAAGTTACATTTCAAAGGAAATTTTTTCAAATATATATTTACAATAAAGTGTAAATTTTTTAATTATTCTAAATGTTTTTGATGTTGATGGTGATGATGAATGATGATGATGATGATGACGATGATGAAGCTGATGATGATGATGACGATGATGATGTTCATGATGTTGATGGTGGTGATGATGAAGATGATGGTGATGGTGATGATGACGATGATGATGATTATGATGATGATGGTGATGATTATGATAAGGATGATGATGATGATGATGTTCATGATGTTGATGATGATGAACATGGCGATGGTGATGATGATGTTCATGATGTTGATGGTGATGATGATGATGTTCATGATGTTGATGATGATGAACATGGCGATGGTGATGATGATGTTCATGATGTTGATGGTGATGATGATGATGATGTTGATGATGATGTTGATGATGTTGATGATGATGATGATGAAGTTGAAGATGATGGTGATGATGATGGTGAAGATGATGATCATGTTGATGATGATGATGATGATGAAGGTGATGATGATGATGACGATGAGGATGACGATGAGGATGATGATGATGGTGTTCATGATGTTGACGGTGATGCTGATGATGAGGATGATGATGATGATGAAGGTGATGATGATGATGAGGATGACGATGAGGATGATGATGATGAGGATGATGATGATGTTCATGATGTTGATGGTGATGATGATGATGAGGATGATGATGATGTTCATGATGTTCATAATGTTGATGATGAGGATGATGATGATGATGTTCACAATGTTGATGGTGATGATGATGATGATGATGACGAAGGTGATGATGATGATGAGGATGATGATGATGATGTTCATGATGTTGATGGTGGTGATGATGATGAGGATGATGGTGATGTTCATGATGTTCATGATGAGGATGATGATGATGATGTTGATGGTGATGATGATGAGGATGATGGTGATGATGAGGATGATGAAGGTGATGATGATGATGAGGATGATGATGATGATGTTTATGATGTTGATGATGATGAGGATGATGATGGTGATGTTGATGATGTTGATGGTGATGATGATGATCGTGTTGATGATGGTGATGATGATGATGATGATGAAGGTGATGATGATGATGAGGATGAGGATGATGATGATGATTATGAGGATGATGATGATGAATGACGATGATGTTCATGATGATGATGATGATGATGATGATGATGATGATGATGATGTTCATGATGTTGATGGTGATGATGATGAGGATGATGATGAGGATGAGGATGATGTTCATGATGTTGATGGTGGTGGTGATGATGATGATGATGATGATGATGATGATGGCAATGATGGCAATGGTGATGATGATGATGATGAAGATGAAGGTGATGATGTTGATGATTATGACGATGGTGATGATGAAGGTGATGAAGATGATGATGATGAAGAAGATGAAGATGATGTTGATGGTGATGGTGATGGTGATGATGAGGATGAGGATGAGGATGATGATGTTCATGATGTTGTTGGAGATGATGATGATGAGGATGATGATGATGATGATGATGAAGGTGATGATGATGAGGATGATGATGATGATGTTCATTATCGTGATGATGATGGTGATGATGAGGGTGAAGATGATGATCATGTTGTTGTTGTTGATGATGATGATGATGATGAAGGTGATGATGATGATGAGGATGAGGATGAGGATGAGGATGATGATGAGGATGAGGATGAGGATGATGATGATGATGTTCATGATGTTGACGGTGATGATGATGATGATGAAGGTGATGATGATGATGAGGATGATGATGATGATGTTCATGATGTTGACGGTGATGATGATGATGAGGATGATGATGATGATGAAGGTGATGATGGCGATGAGGATGATGATGATGATGTTCATGATGTTGATGGTGATGATGATGATGAGGATGATGATGCTGTTCATGATGTTCATGATGTTGATGATGAGGACGATGATGAGGATGATGATGAGGATGATGATGATGATGTTCACAATGTTGATGGTGATGATGAATGATGATGATGATGATGACAATGATGAAGGTGATGATGATGAGGATGAGGATGATGATGATGTTCATGATGTTGATGGTGATGATGATGATGAGGATGATGATGATGTTCATGATGTTCATGACGTTGATGATGAGGATGATGATGAGGATGATGATGAGGATGTTGATGGTGATGATGATGAGGATGATGATGATGATGGTGATGATGAATGATGATGAATGATGATGATGATGATGATGATGATGATGAAGGTGATGATGATGATGAGGATGATGATGATGATGTTCATGATGTTGATGTTGATG